>JAEMPF020035905.1:0-11180 GCA_022496165.2 Catalaphyllia jardinei | reverse complement strand
GAACCACACGAGGTAAAGAAAAAATCTTTTGACCTCGGTGGGAATCATGGGTTAAATTAGCACAAATTTATACTTCTGATTTCCTTTACTAGGGCTAACGCCCAGGGGGTTATTCATGGGTTAAATTAGCACTAAAATTTACACTTCAGAGTTAATTCTCTGTTACATCAATTTGAACAGTAGTTGAATTGGGTATATGTCTGTCTTTTTATGACTCTAAAGTTGTAATTTCTAAATGATAAATTTAATTATTCACATAATGAAGATTCTCATTTTTCAGGCTTGTTGAGCTGGACACTGAAGAAGAAACTGCTAGGCCATTTGCCACCCAACCAAAGGGATTGGGTCCTTCTGACAAAGTACTTACCCAGGAATCGGGAAAAATGGCCTTCTTGGTGTCACTCTTAGAGAACCTCAAGTCTGAGGGCCATAGATGCCTTGTTTTCAGCCAGTCGAGAAAAATGCTCGACATAATTCAAAGGGTCATCACACATGTGGTAGGATAATTGTTATTTTGTTTATGTGTACTTCATTTTAGTACATTCAATGATACATTTCCAGTTGTGTCTCAGAAGGGGGGTGCTGATTTTGAAGAAATATATAAATTATGATGGGTGTTTCATCTCAGAAGGGAGATTAAAAATCTGATGTAGAAGAAGTAGTTTTTGCAATTTTCAAGGTGATAAGAAATTCATTAAAACACTGTCTTAAGGTAGCCGAACACAGTTTTCGCACTGCCTCGTTCCCAGACGTCTTTTCGCACGTGCTTATGCTGATGCAATTCGGAGCATGCATGCACAAAGATTTCAAAAAACAAACATGCCGTTGATAGAGCAATCATTTATTTACTCAACACCCGCACTATCTGTGTTATTTTCTCTATAATTGAACGGAGTGTATTGATGGCTTTGGTCTTTTATTACAAAGATATGTTAGAAAAGGTAACGATGCAAAGAGCCCACCAATTTTCAGCTTTTGTTTGTTACCGCAAGAACCAAGAAAGTTGCTCAAAAAATTGAGACCGATTGCTTTAGTAGAAACATGCTGATTTCTAATGTTCCAGTAGTTAGAATTTCAAGAAATTTGGGGGAAAAAATAGTTCAGAGACCACGTGAATGATCTATCATGAATATCTGAATTTTGACATAGGGAATTTTTAATAATACAGAAAACGATTAATGGCGAATTACGAAAATCGCCTGTGACAAAATTTTATTAGAACAGTGTTAACAGAAGGGATTTAATATATAGTCAATTCGTGGTGTGCAAAAGATGAAAACAATCCAATGAAAGGATTTTTTTAAATAAACAAAAACCATTATTTAATTTATTGTTTTTAACAAGCCCCCTTGCCATGGCAACAACACACCCTAGCCAAAATGTGAGAATAAATACTTCTGTAATTAACCTTGGCTCTAGCAAAAAACGGGCGCCAAAATCATAAACAGTTTAAAAGTAATGGTGAATTAGGCATAGACACTTGAAAAACTGGCTCTTAGTTGATATACAGTCGAGCCTCTGGTTGTGACCAACACTCCTCAGCAACCAGTTTTCCAAAATACCAAAAGTCAAACCTCTATAATTTGAAACCTGTTGTAAGCGACCACCTGTAGTAAACAACCACAACCACGTAGAGCTAAAAATTTTGTTTTTAACCTCTCCTAAGCGACAAGTGGACAGAGCATTGAACAAAATTGGATACACGGTGTTGTAACATTATCGCATTCCCGGAGAGTACAAGAGACAGAAATTTATCAACAGGAAGTACCAGAATTTTTTCTCAAAATCCACTTTTCAAATGAATATAAAGCATTCAAAACAGGGATAAGTCTCTTCAGTTACCATATATGCTAATGAGGCAAATTTTGACCTAATATGGTCCAAGCCCTCATGATTGACCACCGAACGTTAGCATTTATGGTAGGTTCAACTCTATTTTTTCGGTTGTACATCAAAAGAAACAGATTCCAATGATCACGAGTTTGAAAAAAAAATCGAACCTGGCCGGGTTGATCTAGAATAAAAGTTCAGTCAGAAGTTACTTTGACTACCTTAACCGGCAGGCACTTGGGAGAAATTACATTAACGATACAGGTCCGTGAAATACAATGCAATACAATTTATTAAACTTAAATTGCGCAATTATCAATACCACATATTTTCAATTGTGCATTGCAATATTGATTGCATTAATAAAATACTATTTAATAAAAAGCAACTCAGGCTTGTAGTGTAAATGATATGTGTTATTTAAAGGATAGTAAAATATTGATAAATATTGAATTCGTTTCATGTTAGGGTCACAAGATTCTTCGTATTGATGGCACCGTAATAAACACAGCTGAGCGACAGCATATCATTAACACATTCCAGAACGACTCATCCTACACATGTTTCCTTCTTACCACACAGGTGAGTTTGTAAAATTGTATGCCAGTCTGCTCTAAGTTTCCTTACTCTTCACAATGGTGTTAGTTTTACATTTGCTTTCTTGTCATCAACTTTTGTACCATGATAGTATTTTGAAAGGTTTTTGTTTGTTCAATCCGATCTCTGTTACCCAATCAGATCCAGAACCCAGTCAATAGAGGATTTGCATGGCAGCCATGTTGCATATGGCAAGAACAATGAAAATATTTTGCATAAGAAAGAAAATTTTTTCCCATAGGAAAAAGAATCCATTGTTCCTGCCATGCAACATGGCTGCCGTGCAAAACTTCTATGCATTTCATTTTTACTTGATTTGAAAACTAATCCTGATGATTAATGAAATTCAATCTAATGTAAATGTTCTGTTGGCCACTTAATATCATTTGGCTCTTGAATCTTGGGGAAAGAAGCTGAACAAAAAAAATTGTACAGTGCTTCTCACCATGTTATTGTGACACTTTAGAAATTGCACAAGAAAGTATGTAGTTTACACATTCGTAACTGCGATTGCCTAGCAACGTTTTCGTGGTAGCAAGTGTTCCACGAAGTTTTCCTCGTTTTGCATTGGCTATGAGGTGATACGATAAGCAACATTTCCATGTCCACCAGTCAAACCTCACCTTGAAGTTGGCATTCTTGTCCTTAGTATACAAATGGACTCCCGAGCTTCTAAATACTGCTAAGCTTTTAAATGACCGAAGTACAGACAAAAAAATGCACACAGTTAGTATAATGAAAACAATGCAAACATGAAATCAAGAAAAAATGCCGAATGGTCAACTACTGCCAGACCTTAGAGCACTCCCTCTTTTCTTGGTCTGTAGAGCATGAAGTGAAAAAAAGCCAGGGAGAAGAAATAGGCGAAAAGGGTTAACATCAATCCTGGCCTTAAGTATGTTCACAACCAAAACTTCCCACAATCAGATGTTTTTAAACTTTGACTGCAGCTATAAAATGATAAAAGGTAAAGTCTGCATTTGAGCCAAGTGGCCCATCAGGTCGGAGCTTATCCCGGTTTCTGTATCATGAAGCGACTGGGAGTATTTGTACTCCCCCCTGGATGGGATGCTAGTCTATCGCAGGGTTACCCCCAGCATTAAATTTGCCAGTACCCATTTATACACCTGGGTGGAGAGAGGCACCGTGAGAGTTAAGTGTCTTGCCCAAAAACACAACACAATGTCTCCGGCCAGGACTCGAACCCGGAGCGCTTGCTCCGGAGTGCAGCGCACTAACCATGAGGCCACCTCGCCTCCCAGAAAATGATAAGATTAGATTAAAAACGTAAAAAAATGGGGGGTCACCGAACTCATTTTGAAGATAAGACGTAACACAGACCATAGCATTTCTAGGATTTCCAGTCACTCAGCAATTCTGGCCAGATTCATTACTATCGGCATATATTTAAGTTGAAGAATCATATCTAAGTTATGTGTGTTTAACACAGCATATATAGGCCTATTTAATAGATCTTTGCTACATGTCATTAAATCAGGTAGAATAAGCCTTAAAAAATGCAACTTCTAAGTCACGCACACCTGTTATCTGTGTACCAATTCAACCCTATTTGAACAGTATATGAGAAATAATTAAAACTTCCCACGTACAGATTTTTTGGTTTTTAGTATAATGGAAAGAATCAGAAAAGGAAGTGATCTGCCCTGATCTGGGGGTCACCGAGCATCCAGCAAAACTATTGGCACACGCATGCCTAATGAGATGTGCAGTAGCAATGGGTGCGAACATCCTTGGGACACGTCAAAATGTGAACTGGTCATGCATTTTTTTGAAGTTGGAAGTCTTGGTTAATTTTCCAAGTGCTCCCCCCTCCCATTCTGCCCTCTCTCCCCAAACGTAATGTTGGAATAGTGATAGTTGGTCTACATTGTGTTGGGGGTGGGGCAGGGGAGATAGAGAGAAAGACCATATATTTTATATGTTTGCAAAGGTGCAAAGTATTCCAAGACTTTTGACCAGGGTTGTTGATTTGTGATTTCTCTTCTAGGTCGGCGGTGTTGGCATAACACTTACCCAGGCTGATCGTGTAGTAATCTGTAAGTTGATACTGACCCTAATTAAAAAATCTTACGATAATAATAATAATAATATACATAATTGGCCACTCCCCGTCGGGGCTTTTCAGGACCAATGCAAACAAACACTGACAAATTAATATTCAAATAAATATAACCAGGTTAAGAATTCCAACTGGAGGGAGGCAGACCAGTTGGCTATTTACAAGCGTAACCGAGAAGTTGAACCCGGGGTTCCGAGAACAACATCAGCAAGCGGTCAGAACGGGATTTGAACCCGCGACCTACGGATTTCAAATCCACCGCTCTAACCACTCGGCCACGCTGCCTCCCCGATGTCAGTTTTTCGTACGCAGCATACTTTAAATTTACAATCTGTCTTTGATTTAAAGAAGATTGATTTTTCCACAGTTGATCCTAGTTGGAATCCTGCCTCTGACGCACAAGCTGTTGACAGGTCAGATGAAGTTCGCATAGTAACAATAACCCACCAAATTTGACGCTTTTCAGCAAATTCTGTTTCTTAACTTCTGGAAACCTCTAGGCCAAAACATTGATCTGCTCTGTTGAAGATTTTCCCAAATATTAAGCTTTGCAATGTTTGGCTCTTAGAATTGCAGGATTTTTCTATTTAGAAATCAAAAGTCGCAAAGCGGTACTAAACTTGTCCTTTCTTTGGTATTGAGGTCACAGCTCATTAAATGTATATTTGAACAGTTCATTTTAGGTCCCAGTTGTGTATATGTTCCTTTTTACATTTGACATGTCTGTGGGAAGGTTGAAAGATACATCTGATCTCGCATGAATTTTAGTTTTCCGAAAGACTTCCAAAAGTAGAGATAAGAAAAGGCTGCATTCTTATTTGCAAAATTTGCCAAGGGCTTTCACAATAACATAGCCAAGAGAATTAACCAAACATGTTGTTTTGTAAACAGAGTGTATCGCATTGGACAAAAGAAGACCGTTGTAATTTACCGCCTCATCACTTGTGGGACGCTTGAAGAAAAAATCTACCGCAAACAAATCTTTAAGGAGGCATTGATGAAGCAGACTACAGGGTCATCCAAAAATCCTTATAGGTAATGTGTTCATTACCTTGGAATGAGGGTGTTGGGAAAGTTGAGGGGGTGGGAAGGAAACTATTTTTCTTGAACCCTGAGAAGAGGGTTAAGATGAAGAGCTAATAATTCAGTGGAAGGTCATCCTCGTCAAAACAATAAAAGTCAGTGTTTTAACAGACATTGAAAAAATGACAGTAACAAACTGTTTGTTATGCAAGAAAACAGATATTACGTCATGGTTTGCTTACCTTGAAAAGCTAAGCCCAGATTTTAAAGTCGATAGTAATCCGTGTTTATCTTCTCAATAGGCCACATTTGCACTAAGAGGTCATGTGACATCGTTTTTAGGAAAATGAAAGTTACACGAGTTTGCCTTCTAAACACTATTAGAGGGTCATCCCTTAAACAAAATAATAGTAATTTGGTTTTTCAAACCCACGCCATTTGCTTAAAATGACAGTCTGTAGCTGGTCACGTGACCAAAACTTGATTTTTAAAATCATGAATTACTGATTTCTACACAAATTTTGCACTTAAACTTCAAGGAAAATGTTAAAAAGATGATGTGGTAACGTTTATAGCACATCTGAATATAACTATCAAACATTAAACAAGATATAAAAAAAGTAGTTTTGGCTGCCAAGTTGGAGGGCAAGAGTATGCCCTCCAACATGGCAGCCAATACAAATCATACTAATTTGTTGAAAAATCAAAGTACCATAAAATAGCTCCCTTAAACGTGTTTCCTCTCGAATTTCGGGCATAAGATAATTTTTATGTGTTTTGTCAATTTTTGGCATCAGCAAGATTACAACTCACTGTTTAGGGAGGCATTGGTCACGTGACCTCTTGGTGCAAGATGCCTATCTCTACATGGATGTAGAGGATCCGGTACTTCTGTTTTGTCAGGGTGGTCCTTGCAAAATTTAACTTCAAGAAGAACAGCATTTTCCTCAGGGTTCGTACAGGTCCTGGAAAACCTGGAAAGTCCTGAAATTGTATTATGGCATTTTCCAGGACTGGAATGTCATGGAAAAAGGCCACTGGTCCTGGAAAGTTCTCGAAATCTGTTAAACTCAACTAAAAAAATATAAAGTATATAGAAGGCAGTAAGGAGAATTAACATTGAGATATTGGGAGTGTAGGGGTCAATGTGAATTTTAGAGCCCTTGAAAAATCAATCTGAGTCCTAGAATAGTCCTGGAAATTTGTTTCTGAAAAAAGTACAAACCCTGTTTCCTTTTTGCAATAACTTTTTTTGTTTTAGAGATATTTATGCTTTAATGTTATACAAATGAAAGTGATGACATTGTAGGTGGTTCCTTAAACCACAAACACCAGAACAGCAGCATATCGGTAACCAATAAATGTTAACGTCTTACAGCTGAAAACCTAGCTGTTATCTCTTGAAAATTACACTGAAATCCAACTATAAACATGTACCTGCAGATGGCGTAGTGGGCACGCAAAAAAACGCAAATGTCTTACTGGGGAGGTGACAGAAAAAAATGTAACAGACACCGTAAAAGTTGTGAAAAATGAACAATAACTTTAACAAACGAATGGTTACCCCTACGTTTTATGTTGTGAAATGGAAGTGGCAAGCCTATTCAACATGTGATCAGTATTTTAGCTGAACCAGAGGAAGGCTGCCAGAGACACTAAAAGCGCTTCTGCAACGATTTTGTTATTAAAAACGTAGCAAAAATGATTTTTAATGGTACCATATAGTTTAAAGATCTTCTAAAATGTGTTGCCTTTCTGTATGTAAAGGTGAAATCTGTGAGGAAATATCCTTTCCCTCTTTTTTCAGAAAAATGCTGATGTCAGCATTTTTGTTGAGATTCAAGGCTAATTATCTCGAAACGTTGCGCGGCTACCCTTATTTTTCTTTGTGGATTCCAATAGCCCTTGCAAAGATAACTTTTTCCATGTCGTCCGAATCTAGCCCAAAAACCTTCGTATTTAGTAGGCACCGTCCTTAAAAATCAGAAAAGTGCTTCAAAAAATAAAGTTCATCGAGTTTCTGTATCTTGTGAACACCAGTTTCCTTTGAAAGTATCTGACAATTTTCTGCAGTTATGTCGCTGTGATTATCTGATTTCCAGCTTGTGTATATTTCACCTCTCTAAACTTATAAAAAGACGATTTTGCATCACATTTAACCCAATTTCTAAACCTGTAGTAACTATCTTGCAGGTATTTCTCACGTCAAGAGCTCCGTGATCTGTTCACACTGGATGATCCTTACACATCCAAAACTCAGATACAGCTGGAAGAGATGCACTCATCTCACAGAAAAACAGACGGTGAACTTGATACACACATCAAGTTCATGATGACCTTGAGTAAGTTGCTAAAATGTGGAAAACTTTGTGCCAATATTGCAAAAAGACATCTTGTGTAAAGAGTGCTTTAAGAAAATATCAATATCAATAAATAACATACTGCACACATGCAAGAGACTGTGTAACTATAGTTATGGCATCTCACTGCATTTTCTGACTGTTAAGGTGATTCCTCAGAAATAAACGTTGCGATTTAGAGCAAAAGATAGTGCGATTCATGCATAAATCGCACTGCTAAGAGCCAATCACATTGCGAGGATAACCAATTATTTCAAAATGGATTTAATAAAAAAGAAAACGAATATTTAATTAAGCTATCAATCATAGCAGTAGTCATATGGGCTCGTTCTACCCCCATCTCGTGCTCTGATTGGCTGTTGAGTTTTGCGCATGTAATTAAAACTGCATAATATGATTAATAATCGTCAGGATATTTTCGGCAAGCCTTCGGAAGCCTTTGGGAAGCTTTCGGGAAGACTTCAGGAGATCTTCGGCAAGCTTTCGAAGTATGCGTTAGTATAGGTCTGATTTTATCGATTTTTTATCCAAGTGAACCCTCAAACCTAGATGGAGCCCTTAACCCTAGCCCTGATGACATGACTGAACCCGAATGACGTCACTTAACCCTAATTAACATGTTCCTAGACCACGGTTACCTAGCAACCCTAATTAACATATCCAAGATGGCAGGCTAAGAAGGTGGTATCAACTTGAAGCCCTATTAGTTATTGGGTGGAATGCCTTTTATGTATTGAGCATGAAGCAGTTCGCTCACCCAATGTGAGAAATGCTACTCTGTCTCCATAGTGTTGGAATGTACAAGACACAATGCCCAATACCTCCTAAGTGGTCCATACGTGATGTATGGGTCAAGAAATGTCCTTAGAACCATGTGGGAGGTGTTACTCAGTCCCCTATAACTGAAACAGTACAACATACATACGCAGTAACAAACATTAGAAATTTAGGGTGAAACAACATTTTATTCAGAAAAAATGAAAGATTACAAAGTTGCATGCATATGTAAGTGAAAATCCTAGATGATGGAGGTTATTTTCAACCAATCAGGAGCAGAATTAAGAATTCAAGATGGCGGCACCCATGAGAGTGCGACCATGTTAAAAAACAGCATTGAGGAAGACCTGGGATCGGTTTCCATGGCGACAAAAATGTCACACAACTTCAAAATCGATACATTGTCTTGTAGCCCTAAGCGGTCATGGTGAAGTCTGACTATAGAGAGGCTGTCCCAAAGCATCATGGGACAATGACCTCATCGGGAACTACTAATGAATTAGCTGGGCTCCCAAGTCCCTTTCTCTTAAGGAGAGCATTAAACCAAACATTCCACCATGTCAAATGCAACGAACTTTCATATCAAAATGTTTGTGCTAACAAGATATCATGAGTAAAAATAAGCGGTTTCTATTGTCTTCACACACAGAATTTTAGTATTCAAGCTAAAATCATGTTACACTGAATCTCAGTGGGTTTAATAGTATGTTGATAGTCTCCCTTCAATTCCTCCACCGTATCTTCTCGTTTGTATTGTTCGTTCATACGAGCTAAATCAAGCCATTGTCTCTTCCATGCAATTTTTTCCCTGCTAAGTTCACTGATTATTTTACGCATTCTCTCTTCTTGCAACATTCTATTCTCCTATTGATTACATTCTCATTATTTCTTCTTCTTCTCTCCACTTGCAAAAGTGCTTGTCAAGTCAAATCTTTGTTGCACTCCATCGTCAACTTGAGTTGTCATACGTGGAACCCTCAAAGGAATTTCAAACTTTATGCCCTTGAAGTCATTTACAAACATTGAAAGCTAATCGCTTCAACAGCCGCTCGAAGTATAAGTAGTTTTGAAATAGCAATTAAAATGACTTACAGCAACCCAGGCCTAAACTGAACACTGATTGGTTATTAAAACTAGGCATGTTTAGACAAGCTCGCTCAATCTTATTTCGTATTGGTTTGAATTTACACCCACGCTTATGTTGTTACATGATTGGATTTTGAAACTAGACAAGTTTAAGCAAGAGGGCTTATACTCACTTCTCAATGGCTAAAGTCAGACGCATGCCTAAACCGATTGAGTAAAACTAGGTATATGAAACTTAAAGTGCCATTGCATCTTTTCTATCGAAGTCATTTTAAAGCATAAACAAGTAGCTTGCACGAGAAGAAAAATGCTTTTTACTTTTTTCAAATATCTCTTTTTGTTTCAGAAGTACTCAAGTTTTTAAAATATGCAAATTAGCCAATTGATGACGTCATACACTCAACCAAATTTTGATCAAATATGAGATGAGTGCCCGAGATCACATTTCCTACCAAAAAGAATTATGAAATTACAAGTGGAATAGAGAGGGGAAAGCGTTTCGGTTCAAGGCACCCTCAGTATCTTGATTGTGGGTCACTCTGGCAGCGGAAAGACTTGTTTTACTGAGTCGTTACTCTTTAGTCATTTGGAAGAATTGTTTGTGAACCCTCTGCCCATGATTCATTATTGCTATGAGGCATGGCAAGATGCATTTTCGAACCATGAAAGAAGCGGGTGTACAATTTCACAAAGGGGTTCCTACCACCTTCCACTTGCAAAAATGATTTCTGAAAGGGGGTTTACTTGTGTTAGGCGATCTGATGGCAGAGGGAGGTGAAGACAAAGAGTTACTAACTTATTCACCAAACATTCACATCTGATCACCAAAATATCACCGTATTGTACTTGTGCCAAGACATGTTTCCCTCGGGGAAATACGCCAAAAGTATTTTCAGGAATGCCCACTATGTCATAGCCTGCAAGAATCCAAGAGGTCAGTTACGCATCAGGAATTTACTGCTTCAAGCTTTTCCCACTTACTGGCAAGATGTGATGGACATGTAAGAAAAAGTTATTAAACGACCATTCGGGTACATGGTTCTGGATTTACATTCCGCCAGTAATGACAGAATACACATGTTAAGTCACCTCTTGACGCATGAAGGATTCCTACGCTGCTACCTAAGAAAGAGAGATCAGAAATGAGTATATCAAAAAGTACTTCAATCGCCTTGGCTCATTTGAAGCAAGCTGTCTTTGGTGAAAGGTTGACAAGAGAAAAAAAGGCCACGAGTAAAACAGATCCTTTTGTTTTCCCTTGGAAGAAAACTACAATGAAAACGTAGAAGAGAAAGAGGAGGAAAGAGGAAGAAAGTAGAAGAACAAGAACAAGAAGAAGAAGAGGAGGAGGAGGAGGAAGAAGAGGAAGAAGAGGAGGAGGAAGAAGAAGAAGAAGAAGAAGAAGAAGAAGAAGAAGAAGAAGAAGA
>JAEMPF020035903.1:5000-11181 GCA_022496165.2 Catalaphyllia jardinei | reverse complement strand
AACATCAAGCACTATGGAATGCGCCATCAAATATATTCAAAATATGCAGTAGTACTCTTATAGGAACTTTTACATTAACATTAACCACCTAAATCTCAAAAAATTATGTTTGGTTCATCGAAAAGTCGATTAATTTTAGCACTCATTCTAATTTTTCTCGTAAAATGCTTCAAAAAGTAACTCATAATCCGATAAGTAATACGATTGAGTGGAGTCCAATTCGGTCTGTAATCATACGAGTGATAACAAAATCGGACGACCGCGAAGCGGGAGTCTGATTTGTTTATCACGAGTATGATTACAGACCGAATTAGACGACACGAAGTCTTATTACCAATTAATCATAAAAACTGCAATTTTCGAGAAAACAATAGCCAAGTTATGAAAGAAGGGGAAAATTCGCATTAAAATACCTAGAAAGGAGATGAAAACTCTCCTACAGGTAATTAGGCGCCAAAAACACAAAAGCAAGCGCGCGCACGCACGCACGTCATTACAACTTTGAATGCGATTGGTTGATTTAAACTACAACTTCGAATGTGATTGGCCTATTGAATTGTCTGATAACAAAGTGTCCAATACGGTAGAAAATCAGTAGAGAAAATGTTCCATCGAAAGAAAATAGGAGTCACCGTTACTCCAGGCAAAGCTCTAGCAATGGCCATCTGCCCTATCATTTGTTTATTTTATGACTTAGCGCGCATTTATGCATGACGTGGCATGTGGATTTGCGTGCGCAGTAGGGATGCGCAGAAACAATTAGCGCGAACGTCCTTAATAGCGTTAGATTGATAGCATTCGTCGTTGCGATTCTCGATCAGATTTTGTTATTGCCAATTCACTTGCCATTAGTACAAAAACCGTTTCATTTATCATGCACATTAAAGTTGCGGATGAAATAGCGAACGTCTTGTGATCAGTTTCGTCTCGTGGCTCGATGACGTCACTCATGAGATATCTGAGTATGAATTGTCTGATTTCAATTCGTGAAGGACTAGGTGCGAGTCAGTAAATTATGGGATTAGCAACTATTCACATAGTCAGAAAGACCACACCAGGATTCACAAAATCCCCAGGTTTGGTGTTAATTAGGCTAAATGTGACTGGAATACAGTGGTTTAAAAATGTCAAAATTAACAAAGAAATGTATTACCATCCGGACGCTGTGTTTGGACACCGGACGGCAATACATTTCTTTGTAAATTTGACATTTTCAAATTGCTGTATGTTGCTTACTATTCGGACTAATTACACCAAACTTGGGGATATTGTAAAGCTTGGCCTGCACTTTATGGCTATGTGGATCAATAGTTGCTAATCCCATAATTTACATACTCGTACCTAGTCCTTCACGGTTTGAACTCATGGCCTGCAGTGCTCCACCAACTGAGCTATAGAGACTCACATATTGGGAGCAGGCCAATTTATTAAGCTTATCTTAACCCGTGACAGGAATGAAACAGGTAAAATTTGTAATTGGTTAAATTGCGATTGGAACTTCATTTCATCTGTTTTCCCGCAGTTCAAAATCACTTTCATTCAATGTTTCATTCCTGTCAAGGGTTAAGATGAGCTCAATCAGAAGCATGTCACCTAGAAGCGTTTAACGCTGGTTCAATGCTGCCGATTATTCCGAACCAATAAAATTTAAATTCCTAACATGGAGCAAGGGCTCTCGCTTGAAAATGTCATGTTTACGCGGACTACAAGCGAACTCACGCGGACTCACGCGGACACGGTTCACATGACAGTACATATTTAGCGGGAGCAATGACGGACACGTGTTGCGAGTTGAGAATAAATTGTCGTTTCTGGACCGATTTATGTAATCATCATGAGAATCAAACGAATCTTTTCAAGGAGCTGCTAGTGCAAGATCTAGGCCAGTTATTTTCCAAGTCTCAATTGCAGGTAATCATTTTTTGCATCGAAATTAATCAATGGAAATCATGCTATGTTGGAAACCTTTGTTTAAAAACACGAGCTTAACGTAACATGGATATTCTTTTTGTCATTTCCGGGATAACAAGGATCAGTATTGGAGATTATTTGTTCCTGATCTTTCATTGTGATAGTTGACGTTTAAGAAAATTGGACTTCAAGTGGGAGCTTCAGTGGCGGATCCAGACTTTGAGCTATGGAGGGGGCCCGGTTTTATTTTACTTGCCAAGCCGGCTTTTCTTCCTTCAGTCATTTCTTCTTTTTTCACCCAAACTAAGGGCGGGAAGGGGGGTGGGAGGGGAGGGGAGGGGGTGGCTGAGTGGGGCTCCCCTAGATCCGCCACTGAGCTTTTCCTTTGATTTGTCTTTTGTTTGCGACATTTCGCGGAAGGTGTGTGATTTCAACCCTTGTTTTATGAAGATGGGTTATAATTTTGTGGCTCGACGTGTTCTCTTTATATCTGAATCAATTTTTTCTTGTTAATTTGCTTTTGTAGCGCGTATGTCATGCGTTTGTTTGGCCGATGTTCAAGAGTTTTGGGTCCTGTTTTAGTATGTATGAGATATCATCTCATTTACAGTGCATTTTCACTGCATGTATCATGATTTCTGTCTGTCTTGAATTGTTATTTTTGTTGATATTCCTTTCGGTTTTGGCAGTCAGTGGGAGACTACTGACATAAGCCGGCCGTAATAATAAATAATATATTAAGTGTTTTCTGTATTTTTACACATAACTGTCAACACACTTTTCGACAAGAGGATAAAGAAAACCTTTGTATTGTCATACATCCATAATTAACAATTATTCCATGAGATGATAGATAGCCAACGAGGCGCGTAGATAGCCAACAAGCGCGATTGGAGTAATTGTTTTATTAAAAACGCCCCCAAAATAGAGAAAACTAGCCTACATTATAATGGATACAAACAGAGACTCGGACCACTAGTCCCAAAACGAAGACAAATTACTCACCTTTTCTCTTGGGCTAGAGTTCTTAAATGAGGCAGAAAAAGAGACAAAACAACGGACTCAAGAGGCTAGAGTTGCCCTCGGCTATCGCCTCGGGCAACTCTTACGCTTATTTCGTGCTCTCCAAACTTCCCGCATGCTCCATAACTCGATAGTGCACGCTAAAGCATGAACCAATTGTTAAATAAAAACAAAAAGGCCTAAAAAATCACGCATACGCCCGCTATTTTTGTAGATCAAGACATGGTATAATGTTCATATACCATGATGGCTTAGCCAATGAAAACTCTCGGTTTGCATTATTCAATGATCCAGTCTTTACTTATTCTTATTATTAAAAACTGAATCATTGGATAATGCAATTCGAGAGTTTTCATTGGCATAGCCATCATGGGTTATGAACCATTATACCATGATCTACAAACATGGCAAGTATATGCATATTTTTTTGAGCCTTTTTATTTTTGTTGTAGTCTAGTTTTTTTTTTAATATTTTGGGGGCGTTTTTAATAAAAATATTATTCCACTCGCGCTTGTTGGATATGAGATGATTATAGCCAACTCGGCACTATGCGCCTCGTTGGCTATCTATCATCTCATATCCAACGCGCGCTCGTGGAATAATTGTTAATTATAATTAGCAATTATTGAATGAGGCTGAGTAGGATATGAAGGATTCTGAAGACTGATCAACGAGGGTGTTATCTACAGAGGCCGAAAGTCCAGGTGGATAACACCCTCCGAGAACTGCAGCATTCATCATATCTTGCGAAAGTCGAACTGAATAATTGCTTTATTATTCATTCAAAATCATTTCCCCGTTATTGAACGAGTTTCGCCATTTTGCTCTTTGTTTTTCTGCTTACCAAAAATGACACAATCTCGTCAACAGGTTTTCTCGGTAAAAGGTTTAATAATCTGCAGCGGACTGCACTTTTGACGTCATTGGTTCAATATGAACAAAAATCCTTTTCGAATTTGTTCAACAGCAGCTGGTTATGGTGAATTATTCGTCGCTGGTTTTAACCAATGCGAAACTGGGAAATATTTTGAATGAATAATAATTAACAAGTGTTCACCGAAGTGGAGGTAAATATCCACCACTTTCCCCGACACGTAGGTGAATAATTGTTTTAGTATATACCACAAAAGCTGAATAACTAGCGGACCAAAGAGTAACTTTATTTGTTACAATATATACCGACAAATGGTCGGACAAGAAAATTCGCGCGCCATGTGATGCGATGAGTTTTTTATCGTCAATAGTTCCGTCTGGCCGTCTTACTGACAAATAAATTATTTGCAAGCACTTGTTCCTCAATGGTTGGGTCAAATTCCTCTTGTTGTTGAAAACAAACTGTAATAGGTGTTTCATTGTTCACATTGTAATTTTAGTGCTCGACAGTTTTCATAAACAAGCCATTGTATTCTGATTTTTCGTCTTAGAATATGAGGTTGGAGAGATAAATAACCTACTATTAAGTACTGTGCACATCAAACTTTGCTGCCATTTTTTGTTTTTATAATTTTGGTACAGCCTCATCATTCACTGAAAGAATTTCATCTTCGGAAACCGAGGCGAAACGAGAAGCCATTTTGTTTTTCTTCTGCTGCTCGGAGGTGAATAGTACCTGGCTAATCACCTCCGAGTTAGCCAATCAGCGTGCGCGAAAAGTACTATTCGCTTGTGCCGTATATACTACTGATGATATTTATCCTGGGAGCCTACTCGCCTTGGCGGTTTTCAGTGGAGCTCTGCGGATATGTTTCTTTTTTCTGTTTGTCATTGTCATTTTTTTTGCAAAGATATTCATTTTAAAACATACTTTGGAATGAAATTATTATTTTCAAGTAGATGCAAGTCAGTGTTTTTTTTTCACACCTCCCATCTGCAATTTAGACTGCAAGCACTATTATCGGTATGAGGTATATTATTTACACTCCAAACATTCATTTCATGTAATTCAACCAGGCCTTTCCATTGAGACTGCATGATTTCCCTTTACATGGCCTAAAATGTACTGAGGACCCAGGAATGGACATGGCAAGCAAATACAACTTGGTGAAAAGAAGTCTATAACTCTCATCAGTTTGAACATTGATATTGTCAGTGGCAATTTCTGATGCAAACTCATTAGTAGGCCTTTCACTTTAACCCTCGGAAGTACAAGGGGGGGGGGGCGGGGGGTGGATGCACCCCAAGGGTTTTTTTAAAGATTTTGTCATGTGGATTTTCTCTGCACTTCTCTCCCTTTCAGTAGCTGTTCGTTTATCTTTAAGACACCTTTTCGGAAAATTTGGTAAAAATCGACCGGTAGATGCATGAGATATTAAAAGGAAAGTGACATTAATTTTTGTGAAAAGAGTAATGTTGAACTATATTCCTTGAGAATCAGTTTTAAGCTTTAAGGCACTGTTCCTGGGACTAAAACAGTTATAACGCAACATTAAGTTACATCAAGCCATACTTTACATGTTCAGCTGTTTAAAACTGTAATTGTGACTAAAACTCTTAATTTTGTCAAGAAAAACCAACTTTAGACTGAAATAAGTGAAAAATAACAAAAAGTCCGCCATATTGGAAGACATCATAGACCCCCAGCGGTTCAATTTGCATATGTAACCCATAATATTAACAAAGTCGTGTAGACGACATAACAGGCTATCTTTTGCTGGTATTACTTTTTCAAAGTATCTTAACCTAACGAAAACCCAGGGGAGGGGTTCCTACCAACCCGCATTGTACCACGGTGGGGGTATGAGTTTGTTTGTACGTCCGAGGGTTAAACATGTTCACGCAAGTTGAGGAAGACCTGAATTCGAGTATGACGTTTATCTTCAAAGTGCATTACATTATTTATGGTGTTGTATTTTTTGTTGCCACTTACATTGATTGTCCTTAACTTAAGGGGTGTTAAACGCTGGAAGTGGATGGGCCGCACTCTTCGGAAGTCCTCATGTAACATTACAAGGTAAGCCCTCACCTGGAATCTTCAGGGTAAAAAGGAACAAGGGCAATGCTCGTCCATGTGGTGCCGTGACCCAGAAACAGACATGAGAAATGGCTACACGTTGGGAGAATTGCAATGACTGGACCATTAGCATGATGACTGGAGGATGCTTATTCGTCGCTTTTTCCCTAGACGGCGCTACAGGCAATGGTGATAATGATGAGGGTTGTTAAAGCAAATCATCCACTACTTCCAAAAGATTATCAATTTGCCATTATTTATTTGTTTAGTTCATTTATTGCAATATATATTTTTTT
>JAEMPF020033274.1:0-11182 GCA_022496165.2 Catalaphyllia jardinei | reverse complement strand
GGGCAATCGATAATTTTGATAACAATCGATAGAAATCGGTTTTCTGATACATCTATTTTTCTCGATTGCCCACCTCGGGTGTATTTCACACCAAAACAAAGTTTTGCCTAGATGAATAAACTGGGTTTTCACTAGGGATTTCTCTTAATAATGACTTATGAAAAATTTTCATGTGGGTGCCAAAATCCGTAGCAGGTACTGATAACAAACGTGAGATTAGTTATTTCCATTGGCCTGATCTTGACCTAAGCCCTTAAAGTGGTTCCATTTTCTCATTTTTCCTCTGATTTCCATCAACTAAAAACCTTTGTCAAGTAAGAGAATTATAGTACAATAATCAATATTTTACTTCTGTCAAATATGTAAAATAAGTGATTTATGATGTAAACATTGCATCATAATATCAGCTTATTGCAATTAGTATTCCCAGATTTTACCCCATGACTGGATATGGAAAGTTTACATCTCAAAAAAATTTACCAAATTAAATACAACAAGGCTAGGACAGATTTTGAGATGTATACCATTCTACTCTGCAAGATGTGAAATTGCAGTTGGGGTCATCAGGCAAAAGCGGCAAATAATTTCAAGAGACTGATATCATGATGCAGTTGTTAAGTTATCGTACGCCACTTCATTTTCATGTTTGATTAATAAGAGTAAATTATTAATCATTTAAACATATGGTAGCAGCCTAAACAGCAATCCCCACAAAGGTACTTGAGACTGGATCAAAATTGCTCAAACCATCTTACCAATGCTGTTTTCTGTCATGTGTGCATCTTATGCAAGACACCTCTTCACTGTTATATTTCAATTGGTGTTGACAACGCATTCACCAGAACATATGGTTCCTCCTTTTCTAAAGAGAAACTCGTTTTATTTTTTGGAAACTGTTTTCACGTGCCTCTCGCCAACTAACCACAGCCTGCGATTAGTTTTCATTCCGTGAGAAATATGGAATTGCAGCAGCTTCAAGTTCTATTTCCTAAACATTTAGAGATACCATTAACTGTTTTTAAATGTGAATTATTGTGTAACTAAATACATGTTGCATTCACTCAGGCACATTGATGGAAACCACAAATTGATCGAGCCATATAGGATAGTTATACATGGAGGGATTGATGGTTTCTCCCGACTGGTTGTTTACTTGAGAGCATCCACCAACAACAGAGCCAATACTGTTTTCTCCTACTTCCAGGAAGCAACTGCAAAGTACAATGTGCCATCCAGGGTGAGATCAGACCTTGGGATGGAAAATTATGAAGTTGGCAGATTTATGCTCGAAACTCGAGGACTAAATCGTGGAAGTATAATTACTGGTTCTTCAGTGCATAATCAGAGAATAGAAAGACTTTGGAGAGATGTAAATAGAATTGTTATTTCTCGTTTTCTTAACATTTTTTTATACCTTGAAACTCGGGAAGTATTGCAACCGTTAAATGAGGTTCACCTGTTTTGTCTACATTTTGTATATATTGAGTTAATCAACCATGCACTAGAAGTGTTTACAAATCAGTGGAACAACCGTCCAGTTACAACTGAAACCAATTTTTCACCACAGCAGTTGTGGGCACGGGGAACGATTTACCTTATGCAACTCGCATCACACTGCTGTCCAAACTGTCTTGGAAGGTTCACCTGATTACTCAAACTATGGTGTGGATGAAGAAGGCCCAGTTCCAGAGCATGAGGATGCAGGCAGAGGAATAACTGTTCCTGAGTCACCCATTGTGCTTAATGATGACCAATTGCAGCAACTCCAGGATGCCATTGCTGAAGTAGGGGATGGTTCAGATAATGGGATTATCCAGTATCTTATTTGTGTAAATACTGTTAATTCATTTATGTAGGTGGAAAAATAACAGTTACTGTCCCTCATTTTACCCCATGCTGACCAATAGCAGCAATTCCAGGATGCCATTGCTGAAGTAGGGGATAGTTCAGATAATGGGGCTAGTCAGTACCTTGTTTGTCTGTGTAAACACTGTCAATCCCTTTATTAAGTAAAATCTTAACGCAATTTCATTTCATATAATGTACAACACAATTCCACAAATAAACCTAGGGATTCTTATCCATTTTGGGATTTTTGCCTGTATTCCTTTTACACAAGGTAACTCAGAGTCTTAGTCTGTGTTTGAAAACAGTTTGTCCTGGGTGAACATCATAGAAAACTTGTAAAAACCTCATAAACATCTGATACAGCACTTCCACTACAAAAGTATGAACTTGTATAACTTGGTACTATAGTAACTACATACACATGTGTAACAGTTCAAGTTATTGGACTGCAGTTTACTTTCTTTCTGAACAGGAACACTGCTAACTCAATAAATTTGAATTGTCCAACATCAAGTCCACATGACTTACAACTGTCAACCACGGGCATAGCCCACATGTTGGCAGTTCACTGCCAAATTCATTGCTCTTTCAAAATCAATATAACAGCTATGGGAGAGTGGCAATTTGATTATATCAAAGCAGGTCTCTGGGTCTGGCAATGATCCCCTTGTGAACTTCACTTTGATCTTCTGGTTCCCACTTGGAAGATGTGGAGTGCCACAAATGAACTGGACAAGTTCCTTAAGCTTTGGCTTTGCTCCAACTTCAGATCTGTCAAGAGCACTATTGCAATCACCTGGTGAAATATTGAGCAGAAACATCAACAGTTCCTGCTTGTATAAACTGGTGGGGAAAACTTGGTAACTGGAAAACAACTTATAAAAAACATAACCAAGAATTGTTTCTTCTATTTATATGGTTGGGCATTGTTGCCAAGAATAAAAAGAATTCTAACTGCTTCAACATGCATTAAACAATCAGAAGAATTTACGATTAGCAGATTTTCTTTTTTTTTTCAGTCTCATTTCATATTTACTCTCATACATCCTTTTATAAGCCCCTTCTCAAATAAATTCCATAGACTCCTAATTCCCGGTTTTTTGTTTTGTTTTATTTTTATTTATTGCTTTTTTTTTTCGGGGGGGGGGGGAGGAGGTGGTGAGGTGAGGGAACATTGATTACCGGTAGAGGCCTAGGTAACATTCATATCAGAAAATACAGTATTTCTCAAGATTTTCGACACTACCAACTGACAGAGACTTGACATACTGTTCAAACCAAGTTATTACTTCCTTCTCATTTGCTTGCAGCCCTTGTGCATGCTCCAACCTTCCAATAAAGTTGCTTTCAGAGATGGCCACCTCAGAAGTCAGGGGAAATACCACTGAAAGGCATGCATCATTCATTCTGATCAGTTCCAAGATACTCATAGTATCCAGGCCATGAACAAGATCAGCAATCTGGTCTCGTCGCGACTTAATTACTTGATGGAATAGGATACACTGGATCGCTTCATCCTTGTTGGAAATTGTCAGAGTCTGGTTGCCAAATCCAGCCTGGTACAAAATGAGGCTTACATCCTCTTCTGCAGCTAGTGATTGCAGGCTCTCATTGTCTTCAGCATTCTGTATCTAAATGAAACAGACAGATAGCAATAATAAAATCTCCCACATGTAATGGTTGAGATCCCTTATCAGTGTTAAACCTGGTAGATGAGGGGCAGGGGAGGAAAGAAGAACGAGAAGGACATCTGAAATTGTAGTTAGACAAGAACTTTTGTTCAAATACCTAACCCCAGGGCAATAACAATCAGTCCAGTGAGCCATTCATTCATGAATTGGCTATTAACACTTGTCAAAATCATTATAGAGGTCAAATATCACCGCCTTGGGAAAAAACAGCATATTTTTAAAAACGCCCTATTCAAATAAACATCCTTGCCAGTCACCATGTCAAAAACAGGTAAACTGTGAAGACAAAAATTTGTGGCTATTCTGTGAACTGCGGATAATAACAACTTTACTTGGAAAAAAAATTGAATATGCAAAAATTAACTGCCGTAGACATAATTATTAAAATAAATACCGATGGGCTGTCTTACTTGCAGTATTTTCTCCCGTATACTGTAGTCTGGTACATCCTCCATTGACATGTATGAGCTCGCCGTCTCAATTTCAGCAGTGACCATGTACACTGCTAAAGCTCTGGACAACCCCGCAACACCAGCACCACCATGAAGAAGACACATGCCAATGAGCTTTCCCACATAAACAAAGTAATCACTTTGGTGAAATTCTTCACTTATTACTGGTAACAGGTGATCAGGTGATCCTTCAAAGAGGGTATACCCACCACAGCCACCACTCAGTGCAGCACTGACCATCGCAAAGAATTCCTTTGACAAACCTTCTGCATCAATGCCATCTTCATTGATGAATGTGATATCTGGTGTCTTCATAATGTCCAGCTCTCTACGCTTCAGCTTTCTGAAGAGTTCTCGTAAGATTGTGCCTTCATTACGATGGTCAAAGAAAACTGGTTGAGACAGTGGGCTGACAAACACAGATTTATGGACCCTCACAGCATCATGGGGTGCCATCCTTCCAATCCTGAGAGGATAGCAGTCTTCAGCACTTTCAGGGCTAGTACTTTGATTGCTGGTGTTTCTATTGTTGGTGTTTCCAGTGTTGGTACTTCCATTGTTGGTATGTCCACCATTTTCTGTCACAGGGAAAAACAAATAATTGTAATATGGCATACAGTATTGAGTACAATGTATTTCAAAATGCCAGAAAATCCAGAAAAACTGTGTAAAACAGTGATGTCTTATAATTGAACCGATTTGTAACTATGGAAAGCTGACTTTAAGGCTAATGAAAATAATAAAATCGTACTCTGCCCCCTTTGTGTTACAGTGTAACCAAATATACCTCTTGACAACAGCTGGTCAATAGCTTCTGACAAATCCAACGCTTGGTGAACAGTGTTGTTTATGGTTGCTTGGCTGGTGTTGGGGAACATAGCTTGAAGCTGGGCTTTTATAGCATCTCCACCCAATGTACTGCTGCAAGGTGGAATTTCTTCACTGCAAGCCATTCCAGTGACAGGTGTAGTAGAGTTGCCACTCATCTCTGCTGCATGGGGTGTGCTGCTAGTACATGTAGGTTGGCTGTTTGTGACAAACTGTCTGATGTCTCTTGCACCTACCTGTACTTCCTCAAGGTCAGAATCAGCCTAAGGAAAGTAATGGTAACCCTGATTAATAAACTGTTAGGCAAAATAAAATAAATTCCACCTGGTTTCTCACCAGTCCACACTTCATCAAAAAGCTGCTGCAACAGAATTTTTGATTTTTTTATTAGTGACAAAAAAAGAAAACAAAGAGAAAATTGCAATCTTCAGACTTACCCACTCTATCTTATGTTTTCATGCTAAATTTTGTTCATTCATGAATCTTGTCTGAATTGGATACTGTCAGTGTATGTGTGTAAAGAGTAGTTGTTAATAAACATTGCAAAGGCTTACTACTTACTGTCATTATTTTTAAACATTTGTGGCATTTACTTTTGAGAAAACTTCTGATCAGATTTTACCATTTTGGTTATATTTAGCTTTGAACATAATGGGTAACTTAGGGATAAGAAACAGAAATATCATAAAATATTAGTCCCTCTGAAATATATATAGGCCCTAAATACATACTCACTACATGTGACATGCAAACTTTTTCTGATAACATCCCTCTCCTCTGCCAAAACATTTGAAACAACTAAAAATAGTGCAATTATGCTTGTATTGGAGTTACCTCTTCTCTTTCTATAATGCTCTCATGAGCTCGGATATAAACTGGCCCGGTTCCAGCTACATGCTTAGCCACTTTTCCTGTGACTTCTAGCCCCCCTGGAAGCCTTATTGGAACTATGTCAGTTCCAGCACTTTTCACAAAATCAAACCTACAAAAACAAAAGGGGTACATTGGAAAATTCTGAACATCAAGAAATAATTGCTTACCAAAAGGGCATGCCCCGTTTTCCTCAAGATATCGAAAATCAATGGGTTGGAGGAAGGGGCGGGGGTGGAGGGGGAAATCCTTCCCCTTAATGCTTCAAAATTTGGCAAACTCGTTTATGAACTGATTTTATTCAAAACTATTCATAAATGACAAAGGCCCAGCCCTAGAATTACTGCCCTGCCATGTCTCAAGTCTATCTAATCTGCCATCGAAACAATGTCATTGAGGGATCACTTATTTGAATGATCACATTACACTGTAAGTAAGCAAGTAAAAAAAGAACCACATTTATTAGATACACAATTATCCGAGCTGTCAATTGAAATTGAAAAACGGTCCTTGAAATGCTTTATTTATTTACATATAAAAGTACAGTATACTTACAGTATACAGTAATACAATCAATGCACACAAAGATCAATTAGAATTAATAGAATTAATGCACATGGTCCATGTGACATGAGACTTACCCAATATCTTCACCACTCGAGTTTTTCAGGAGATTCCCAAACAATTTTGTAATTTCCTCTCTCAAGGTTGTCTCTCCCAGTCCTTATGGAAGTACCAAGCATCGACATACATTCCACCATTGATCAGACACAATTTGGCTTTACCCCGAGGAACCTTGTTCCACTGCGGAGAAGGTAAAAGACAAACGTCTTTGAAGTCCGGTTTGGCGGCAACTCGCTGTTCGCGGTGACTGATTCGGCCGCCCGAAAAACGGCCGTATGGAGTCCTGTTCTGGCGTCTTCGGCGTTGACCAGTCTGCACCATACTATAGTTCTGGCTGGTGGAGAACCCAGTAGCCAGATTTTGGAAAGAAGGGGGAAGGCTCGCGTTCAGGTGGATCCCGCTCTCGTTCTCATTCAGCGTGCTGCTGTCTCGTGGCCGCGAGCGACGCGGAATTTGAAACGACCTATTAAGCTCATCTGTTACTGTGGCTGAAACAGCCGAACTAGAAGGGCCAGGCGGAGAAGGTTGGTGACGATTTAAACTGTGCAAATTCTCCACAACCCTGAGGACGGCGTCTTGAATATTCAACCTGTCCGCCATGTTCGAGCTTCGCCGGCACAACGCCAGATATAAAATCCACGAAATCCGCCGGATAATTTCCCCGCGCAAAAAGATACGAGGTTTGCGCCGTGGTCTCACCGGTCAGCGCTCGCAAGCCGCTAGTTGTGAGCCCACAATCTATGCATTCAGCCGCACTCTCGACTTCGACTTGGAATTTTTTTTCCTCGACTTCGTTTTTATTTTCGACTGTTCGAAATCCAGGTCAAAAATAAACAGAAGTCCGAGGTGTTCTTTTTCTTTCTTTCTTTGTTTTCTTTTTTTTTTCACATTGTCAAGTTTAATTTTTACTTCTTTCGACTTCATATTTATTTTTTCCTCGACCTGGAATTTTATTATTTTGATAGACCTTTTAGAATTCTCGACTTAGTATTTATACAATTGGACTCATTTACTCCTTTTGGAAGAATGTTTATGTTTTCCATTTCAAATTTTACGATGTGGATATTTTGTCCGCAACGAAACGCCATAGATTTTAGTGTGCAGCAATGGTTTTCGCGGAAGTCTGGGTTTAAGTTGTGGCATATTCTTGGTCGCCTCCAGACCAGAAACTTTGTGTTTGTCTCTTATATTCTCGTACCTGGCAAATATCTGTTGCAGGTCAATTTGTTCCCTAGGTCAATTTGTTTCAACCTAGGTCAATTTGTTCCAACCTAGGTCAATTGGATTTTTTTTTTTTTTGCTTTTGTGGCAAACAAAAAAATATTTTTGGCACCTTTGATCTTCTTTTTATCCTCCTTCTTCTCTTCATCTCCACTCTACCTACCTCACCTACTATTCCCTTCCTGTTCTCCCAATAGGGAACTTAAGCACCGGCCGTTTTAGAGGCAACGGCAACTTTAGCGACCGAAAGAGCCTGGGAAGAGCACAACGTCGCTCCCGCCAAAATATAAACGTTAAGCAGCTTGACGAGTTTTTCGGCAACGACGTCAGTAGCAAACTCTGTTCGCTCTTATTAAAATTAGCTGTGGGAAAGCATGTCATCCTTCAGTGAAATGAGAAACCTGCTTCTTTTTTTGTACGACAGTAAAATCATCAGTGACGAAGAATTTTTGACCTTCTACGAAAGTTATGGTTCCAAGAATCCAGAATTCCCGTACAGCTCCTACCCAAAGTTTGATTTCGACCAGATGGATGAATCTGAGTGTTTAGCGGAGTTCAGAGTGCGAAAACAGGACATACCATTATTGGCAAATGTTCTTGAATTACCAGTCACCATCCGCTGTCCACAACGAACAACGTGTGACCGAACTGAAGGGCTTTGTATGCTTCTGAAGCGCTTCTCGTATCCATGTCGCTATTCAGACATGATTCATCGTTTTGCAAGACCAGTTCCTGAAATAAGTATGATTACCAATACAGTGATGGATCATATTTTTTTGAGCCATGGTCATCGTATTTCACAATGGAATTTTGATATATTGAGTCCACCGATGCTGCAGGAGTATGCAGATGTTATTCATGCAAAAGGTGCACCCCTCAACAATTGCTTTGGATTTATTGATGGAACAGTAAGACCAATTTCTCGCCCGGGCCAACACCAAAGAATAGTGTACAATGGCCATAAACGGGTACATTCACTCAAGTTTCAGTCCATCGCTCTACCAAATGGACTTATTGGAAATATGTATGGGCCTGTTGGTAAGTCATGTTCACTGGGATGCCATGAATATATAAAGCTGTCGCATGATGTTTCATTAATTTATTAATTTTATTTATCTGTTTTGGTATGCAGAGGGGAGAAAACATGATGCAAGCATGTTGGTAGATTCTAATCTTCTCCAGGAATTGGAAAGGAATGCATTTTCCCCTACTGGCCAGCCCATGAGTGTTTATGGTGATCCTGCCTATCCACTGCGAGTACACTTACAGGCACCATTTCGCCATGGTGTCCTAACACCGATGGTGGAGCAATACAATTTTGACATGAGTTCTGTTAGAGTAACTGTGGAGTGGCTCTTTGGGGACATCATCAACGACTTCAAGTTTTTGGATTTTAAGAAAAATCTGAAAATTGGAATGAGTAGTGTGGGAAAAATGTATCTTGTATGTGCACTTCTTAATAATGCTATTACCTGCCTATATGGAAACAAAACTTCAGAGTTTTTTGGTCTAGACCCTCCTTCACTGCAGTATTATTTTAGATAAACTGGCTCAAATAACTGAGAGCAGAAATGGAGGCCATTTTAATTAAACACAAATTTATTAAGTATTTAAATTCTTCTTAGTAGTCACCACTGTGCAGAGGTCAGACTTGTAAAAACAACAATGAATAAACTTGTTTTTTTTCGAATTCATAAAACGCAAGTAAATAATAAGACATCAATTTCAATAAATACCTGTCTTTTTGCTGAAATCAATTAACACTGACTTTACATGTTCATACTTAGGGAAAATGTCATTCTTTCTTCTCAAGAAGCTTTTGGATAACCGACAGAATGGCTTGATTTGTTTGTTGTTGTTGCTGTAAGACACTAACCATCACTTGCTGATTCTGCTCTTGCTCTAGTCTTCTTAGATCCAGCTCTTGTTGTCGCAATTCCCGCTCAGTCTTGACTTTCTCTTGCATGAATTCAACTAGTGGTTCGGTGCGAGCACTTCTCCTTTGGCGCTTCGGTTTTTCCTCGCATTCATCGCCATTCTCTGTTGACTTGCGCTTTTTCGTTTCGCTGTATCGCTCTAAAGCTTTCTGCCTTATGTCCTCTGCCTTGCTTTCTTCTTGTTTTTGCTTTCTTGACTGAGCATCACCAACTTTGTTTAAGCTCTCTTCTTTCCCGACGAGTTCTTCAAGTAAAACATCTATTTCAGACATGTCGTCCACGGATATTCCACTTGCAGTTTCTTCTTGATGCATCTTAGCCTTATACTTCTTCTGGAGGAGAACCCATCGGTCTCTTACTGCCCTCTTATCTTTGAGATGAAAACTGAGTGTCTTCACTTGATTTAACCTTTCTGTGATCGATTCCCACCTTTCTCTCCTGGCAACACTTCCTTTTTTGAATGAAAACAAATCGCTCGCCAGGATTTCTCGAATAACATCATGATCTTCAGTCCACTCCATAGCTCTAAAAGCAAAAATATGACAATTCAGCTATTTGACTATTTGACTGACGGTCGAAAAAAATGTAAACTTATAAAGGTAGGTAAGTCTGCATACGAGCCAAGTGGCCCATCAGGCCGGAGCTTATCCCGGTTTCCTTAGCATTAAGCGACTAGGAGTATTTCTACTCCCCCCCTGGATGGGATGCTAGTCCATCGCAGGGTTACCCCTAGCATTCCCCATTTATACACCTGGGTGGAGAGAGGCAATGTGAGAGTAAAGTGCCTTGCCCAAGAACACAATGTCCCCGGCCAGGGCTCGAACCCGGACCGCTCGATCCGGAGACGAGCGCGCTAACCATAAGGCCACCCTTATAAAGATGTGCATAAAAATATTTTTTGTTGAAATGTTAAGCTTACTTTGGCTTTCCATCGGAGGCGGGCGCCGACATCTTTTGCTCAAAGCCGACATATTTTGCTCAAAGCTACGAGAAATGAAAATGTCCGTGTTTTTATCTACGTTTGAGTATACAATTTGAACATCATGAAAGAAAATAGTTCTACAAAGGTAACAGACCCAAAATAAAATGTTACAATAACTTTGAGACGAGCCAGTGAAAGGAAAATACTCACGTTCTATAGACAACGCCAAAATGAAGGTTCTCACGTTCGCGCGAACCGAAGGCGACTTGACAGACAACTCCAGAACGCCTCCCGGAACAAATAGTGACTTCCGGTCGCCGTCGCCGTCGCAAAATAGCCTGTTGCTTAAGTTCCCTAATATCCCAATCTGTACTCTTTTTATCTAATTGGGAGCCTTGAACCACAGACCTTTGGTTTTCCTTTGGATTCATGTCCTGATGCCTTACCATTGAGCCATACAGACTAGAATACATGCTGCACTATTTTTTTAATTACATATACATTGTAGTAGTCAAATTTCCTTAAATTATTCAAATCAGATATACTTATAAAAGTGAATATACCACCCATTATTACACTACAGTACATGCACCTCTGCCCTAAATATATACAAGTTAATCTTGCTGTAATTTATGTCAAGTTGACCTAGGTTGAAACAAATTGACCTAGGTTGGAAACAAATTGACCTAAGGAACAAATTGACCTGCAACATATCCAAAACACAGGAAAACGCTTAGCTGAGGCAAATTATTATTAACTTCACACTACCGGACATCGTCAAAACAAACC
>JAEMPF020033273.1:0-10000 GCA_022496165.2 Catalaphyllia jardinei | reverse complement strand
AAAAGCTTGGACGTTGCCTTGAAAATTACAGGAGTTGAAAATATACTCTCGGAAAACTTGTGGTTGCAGTCAACCTAGAGGCCATTTGATTCGAGTTTTGAAAGAAAAGGGCGTAAATGACGGTGGAGATTTTTGTCTTCTGTGGTTGGTGTTTCTCAAAGCAGCTTGATATAGACTTAAGTGTCGGAGACATGCTCATTTTAGCTGAGATATTGTTGATCGTGAGCTGTGGTTAGCTATACTCGTACAGAAAGCATTGTAGCCCATAGGGTGACGACCATCTAAGTGGAGAGGATTTTAACAGACACGGAACACGATCTTATGTTTACAGTTTGATCACGTACATGTACAATAATCTAAATCAACAACAGATATATAAGATCAAATAGCACTCGTCTACTCCCTGTGATTAAAGACATTAAAGACGCCTTCGTAAACCCCATTATGTGTGAATGTATGAAAGAAGAAATACTTACCATAACAGTACATATATAGCAATACTAATTGTGGGAATAGTGCTTTGTCCACTGAAGTGTCTTTTCAGCTTTTTGCCGAAGATAACTATGCAAGTAGAGTCTTTTACTAAAATCAACTTACCATCTTCCTTTGTTCTCCCAACCACCACTGAGCTTTTCGGTCCATCACCTTTAGAAGAAAAGGCTAACACATGAAATTCATATTCTGTGTACTTATCAAGTGCACTGACAACTCTACTGAGACTTGTAACATTGTTAGTGAGCACAGTTTGTGACCCTTCAGAGGCTTTCTTTGAGTAAAACAGTTTGAATCCGGTGATAGTTCCATGTCTGGCATATGTTGGTGGTAACTGCCAGGATGCTGTGATACTGGTAGATGTACTTGCAGCTACTGTAAAACCACTAGGAGCTTGTGAAGGAACTGAAATTAAGTAGTACAATAACCGTAAGAGAATTACAAAATAAGTATCATATGAGAAATACGATATGAAAAATACACAAGCCATACTTGCCAAGGGTCGTTTTAGAACCGACGTGTTTAGAATCGCATTGTGGATTTATGGAACGGCCCGCCTGTAGCTATTAGGATAATCGATCAATTATCATTGTTTAGTAAGAAAGTGAATCAGTATTATATTAGTTCATTTAACTTAAATAAGGAAAAAGCTCTATAGTTTTCTAATCACTTGTTGTTGTTGCCATTTCTCCATGTTAGTTTTCTATGTATTTTATATCTTATCTCAAGCAGTTTACTTAAAATAAGGAATCTAGAATTCTGCGTAAACTGACCTAATTACTCGAATAGCTCCTTTTCATACTTGTAAAAATAATTAATTCTTTGTTTTCGTTCTTGTTTTGATAATCTGTGTAATTGAATTTGAGATAGCAAATTACAAACAATAACTGGATGAGGTCTTTGTGATATCAGGAATAATCAAGGTCGAGGCAAGAGTAATCAGCCGAGGCCGGAGGCCGAGGCTGATTACACTTGCTGAGACCTTGATTATTCCCGATATCACAAAAACCGAATTCAATTATTGTTTTATTATACATTGTCTTATGGAAAATATGTGTGAAATGCCAGTAGATTTTACTTGTGCTTCTAAAAATACAAGGGCAAATGCACCAAGCGGCCGCATCTTTCGAAACCATTCATGTGCTCACGCTCTTAAGCCAAAGATGTATTACGCATGCGGGCTGCGCTAGGTATAATCTGCACATATAATTGGATAGCAGATTATACCCTAATCATGCTTGTCCACAAAATCACATGAATTCTCAAAATAAGCAGGGGGCTCTTGGCCAATCAGAATGCTGATAGTGAGTACAATGTATAATAAATTTCCTTATTGTTTTCTGTCCACTTGCATTTTTTATAGCATTTGCAATTATATTTGTGTTGAGAAATCACGATCTGTTGAATGAAAGTTAAACATTGTAAATAATAGCACTGGGATTAAAGTACACTTTCTCAAGTTATCACACTAAGATTTTTCGGACATTTTTCTCACTCGAAGAGTCATTTTCAATGCTGAAAAGGTCTTCGAGTTTAATAACGAAAGATGCAATTGTAGCTTAGAAGACAATTAGCACTTTTGATTTGTGTAGTACAATACTTATAGTTTTGAAGTGAGGTTTCCAGTGGTGACTGTATTTTAGCAGCACACTTTTTTATTTTAATTTTATTATTCCATGAGTTATGTGATTTGAAATGACATTCTTCAGAAATTTGTCACTTTGTCTAAATCCGAGAAATGGAATGTTACTAACATTACACTCCAATATACTGAAATTTTTTTGGGTTTATTTTAACATCTTCTGATACATTTAGCTACAACAGCCCTTTTCACGGTCAATTTTTTTCATTTGCATTACAATGTAATCCAACGTGGATGCGAGGCAATTTCGGGCTAAAACTACAAAATAACCCCAAATTGCCTTGCATACATGCTAGATTTAATTGTAATGCAAATGAGGAAAGCTAACCGTGAAAAGGACTATTCAATATTAGTATAAATTTACCGTAGTCTATTGTGAATCCGTGAATTTGATTGGCTAAATTACTGATGACTATCTGCTGATGGTCATCAGTTACGCATCAGCGCACATCGCGCATCACGTTTGAAACTGATCTAACGAGCGATAGTCAACTTGGCTGCGCCTTGTTGACTATCTGCTCGTACAAAACTCGGGCTCGTAGTCTAATTGTTAAATATTTGTTTTTAACTCAAGTAATAACGTTCCCTTTTTAATTACAATTGATTTTGCAACTGCACAAAAAACGTCAAAAAATTAATAAACAATATCAATTGAAGACATGCAGCTTGCAGTTATTCAATAACAAATAGGTTTGCTGAGTTGCATCACAGCACATTTTGCACTGGAGCAATCTGCACCAGAAACTGAACACAACAGAGCTCGGGCAAAGCAGATTCTCCTAGTTTTCGCTTACCACTCTCTTAACACTCTCTTGTGTGACAAGTTATCCCAATATCAAAAAATATATTATGGATCAACATTTGCTCAAATGCAGAAATCGCTGAAGTTGCAAACTAATTTCATTTAAAGGTTAGTCTAACAGGAAACTCAATTTCTTACTCCAACGAAAATGGCCACATAACAAGTCTACCAGATGCTTGGTTTAGTCACACACAATTGTCAATTATTAACAACTTATTTGACCTGGAACCCTTACAGAGTATCCAATACAAAAATACATACATAATCTTTATTTAAGCACAGTAAACCATTCGTTCGTCAGCTTTATGAAAAAGAAAATAGGTGAGTTGCAAAGTTTAAAATGTAGATGTGATGACCCACCATGTAGAAATTAAGAAAAACTACGAAATATTCGAAACTAGTATTGCTGGTTTAAAAAGACCTCCACTTAATGAAATGATTTAATTATAAACTTTCACCCCAACATAAAGCCTGTAATACAAAATGTACCTGCAGATAAAAGTATTCCAAATACTTCAACTCTCAGAGCTTTGTGATTGTTGTAAGTTGTTGGTTGGAACCGTATGAACCTTGCACTTGCATATTCCTTGAGACTATGTTTAACTATGTCATCTTTTCCAGAATTACCATTGAATACCTGAAATATGAGTTGATAGTAAACACTGATGTCATAGCTGAAACAGGGGTAATTGTGAAGAGCTCCCAAAAAAACCTGTCGGCCGACTGTCGGCCGTCTGTCGACTGACAGTCGGCCGGCCGTTAGTCGTCTGTCGGCCGACAGTTGGCCGACTGTCAGCCGTTTGTCAGCCGTTTGTCAGCCGACAGTCGGCCAACAGGTTTTGCCCGAAATATAGGCTACCTGTCGGCCGACAGTGGGCCGACAGTTGGTAATGGGTCGGTAACCTGTCGGTAGCTTGTCGGTAAAACGCTAACACAAACCTGAATGTTTTCTCTCGGTTTTCGCTTGATACATCCAAAATGTGTAATACATTGACAAGAATAGCCTTTTCTTCTTAGTTTTGGTAATTGCCGCTCAAGGCTAGCGCCACGGAAGCCGAAACTAACCAGCGAATTTACGCAACTGCAGCTTCGACATTTTTTCCCGCCATGTTGGAAAGGTAAACTATGTCCCAGTCCCTCTCGGATGAAACCATGTATGAAACCACAAATCAATGAGAAATCAACTTCTGTTGTGCACATCTTGTGTGAGGAGACACGTTAACTAATCACATACATGTATGCCTTGAAAATAATTGATCATTTACATGTATGCCAAGTCAAATGTGTTAAGTAACAATAAATGACACAAGTATGCAAACATTACAGGTATGTTGTGATTTCTTTTCCATTGGAAGGCACAGTAAAAAATATTCTGGTATTTAATATCTGGATTCAACTAAAAGGAGGCATGGTGGCTTCATTGCTGGTGTGCTTGCCCCCACATCCAGCAGTCCAGCTTAGAGCCCTGGCCAGAGACATTATGTTGTGTTCTTGGGCAAGACATTTCCTCTTGCAGTGCCTCTCTCCAGCCAGGTATATCAATACGTAACGACAAACTTTCTGCTGGGGGTAACCCTGAGATGGACTAGCATCTTATCCAGGGGGTAGCAGAAAATACCTCTTGTTGCTTTATGCAACTGAAACCAGGATAAGCTCTGACCTGATAGGCCACTTGGTTCATATTAAGACCACAAGTGTAAAATGCCTTGTCAATTTATTGCCAGGTTAACTTTCAAAATTTGATACAAAGAAAGCCTCAAATGTCTCGAAAAATCACTATTTCAAAGTACTTGACTGTATTTCAGCAAAATGCTTCACTGGGCTGGTTGAAACAGGTCAAAATCTTATGCAGTGTCACAGGTGACTATTTGGACATACATGTAGTTCTACCATAATATTGTTCTCCTTTACAATAATACACATACAAACCTTATCAATGCCGTCCTCTTGATAAGTGAGCCAATTATTGGCAAAGGCAATTAACGCCAACTGTAGCTTGTACTTTGTTGTCCAATCATTCGAAGTTGGGTTTCCTTGAGTAGCCACAGCACAGATAACAAACTCATAAAGCAGGTCAATTTGTAGGTAGTCGTTAGGATCACTGTTATCGCTGGGTAACCATGCACCATCTCCATTCAGTCGCCCTTTGGAAGCTTTATTGCTACCACTTGTTGATGAGGCTGAAAAGCTGTTGTCTGGAAATGCATCACTGCTTGCTACACCAATGGCCTGCATTGGACATGCTGAAATTAAGGACAGTGCCTACTAAATACAAAGTTCTTCTCGCAAGATAAGGGCCATGTGGAAAAAATAGATGTTATCAAGGGCTACTGGAATCAATAAGGAAAACATGAGAATGTGTGCCCACTAGCAAAAGTAGGTACTATCCTTAAAATCTTACTAACTGAGTAAAGAAAATTTCATCTTTCTAAGATCTAATCCAAAACAATCTATGAGCTTAAGAGAGGACAACTTTTTTACATTAACTAGACCTTGCTGTTATACTTGCATACCATACAGGTTCACTAATTAACCGCTCTGCGCGATTCTAGTTCTACAAGGGGTTTATTTTTTTAGTTTTGTCAGTGACCAGTACCAAATTTCGGCTTGGCCAGAAATTGAATCACACAACCTGTGATGTTTACATGCCAAAAACTGCTGAAACATTAATACACAGAAAATGTTACGGATATTGTTTGTTTACTTTTCTTCTCTATTGTGTGAAAGAAATTTTTTTGGCTTTATAGAAGCGTTGGGTTTGAAGGGAATATTACGTACGCTAAAAGAGGTATTGCATCAGCCACATAAGACGCTGGCGTTGCAGCTTTCACTTTCGCTACGTAACAAATAACATCCTGCTTACTTTGCAAGTTTATTTCGCCAAAAGTATCAGTCATTAATTTATTTTAAAATTTACGAGTATTTCTTGTGGGATTAGGTAATTTAAGTGAATTCTTGGGCTTTCTCATCTTAGCATAACTATGATCTTAGTGAGTTAAGAAAGCTGTTGTTTATAGCGTTGCTATCGAATTTCGTTCCTGCCCAGACAAGTCATATCCTAAAGAAAGTTCCAGATTAAGACCATTACGTCATCGGAGATTTCATAACAACTATGGCTTATGGTGCAATCAGAAATTTCACAACGGCTACAAGGGGTTTCCAAGTGATGGTGCAATAAGAGGCTTAAGCAGTTCACATGCAATAACACAGTTTGTGTTGATCAAGTGATGTGGTGTCTACAGCAATCAATGAATCATCAATGATTGCTTTGGAATGGGCACCACGTTGCTACTGTAGTGCTAGGACTGAAACAGGTACATTAATATTTTTGAAGTGCGGTTATGAGATCTACGATATTTCTTCTTAACAGTGCTTAAAATAAAACAATAGTAAAAACTGTTTAAAAGCTATAGAGTCAATCATGTGATAAAAATATAGGCCCTAAATACATAAAACTGACAAAGTCTGATTGTTATAGAGAATAAGCAAAGGAAACAAACATGGTATTCTATCAAATGGAAACAAAAAAAAATAGCACTTTGACCAATGTACATGTAATGTATCTGTAAAATTTTTAGCCTGCAGTGCAGGCGTCTTGCTGGGGCGTTACAATCTTGCGACCACCATTTAGACCTTCCCTATCCTTTTTTTCTTGCGTATCACTCACCCTCTTGGTAGAACTTTCTTTCTCTCTCCAGTCTTCAACTGCATGAAAAATTCACTGGCGACTTAACATTTTACGACTGAGCGTTTGCTCAAAGAAATCTTGCCTACTCTGCAGGCTACAAAATCTTTACCATACAATCACCTAATTTCTGTTCTAATATCATATCCTAATAGCAATGTAATGCTCTAACACATAGAAGTCACACAAAAAACACCCTCACCCTTGTCATTTACTCCAGTTTGCACTGCCTATGGTGGTCAGCAAGGGTTTTTTCCTTTGCAGGATATCAGTGAATAAAAACCTTGCTAACAAATTATCATAGAAGGGTGTAGGGTTGCTGTTTTCCATGACAGCTTTGAATGTAATTTACTGTGGTGTATTACAATGATTTCCATTCATTTTAATAGTAATATGGTATGATAAAATATGCTGATATGCTGATTGTAACTTGACAATTTTGCTTTCAGAACAAAAGTAAGAACATGATATCCTTGTGTTCTTAAAAACCAAATGAGCCTGTTTTTTCCTTAAAGTCATAAAAAGTTGAAGACTAATCAGGATCAGCAAAATAACAAGGACAGGTCCTTTTGAATAATCTATTCTTAATTCTTCCTTTAACTGTATCTGTAACTGGGGTCATCTATTAGATTAGCCTTTGCTATTTGGATGATCCCAACTCGCTCCTTATTTTATTGTTAAATTTTTTCTTTATTCCTTAGCTGTACTGTGTTTAGTTCCTATGTAAATCTTACGTACATATCTTGTAAAACCGCGCTGAGTTAAATAAATCATCCCGGAAATCATCTTGTCTTGTATTTCCATGAAATGCGATTTTAGACAAAGCCTCCTCCCCTAACCAGCTAAGATTGAGTTCTTATTGAGCTAGGATTTCAAGATATAAAGATGTCTGTTTAATTTGCTTTGGACTGCCGCCTGCATTTTAGGATGTTTCAGGTTCAGGTATAATTGCCTGAATTCAAACAGCACAACCCCATTCAGCAGTTTTATCTCACCATCACTAATATTCATGTAAGTATAGGGTGTAAAACCTAAGCCATTTACAAAAAGAGTTATGCTTTGTTTACACCCAGTCATTCATACAGTGAAACTCTCTTCCCTCACTGGGCCATAACAAAGTGGTTACTAGTACTAATCCCCTTGAATGCTTTCATGTTCGACTTCCTACAACCCAAACACAACTGACAACTGTAAACTTTAAACTATAGCAACAAGTGTAGGTCAGGCAGCCAAGTCAGTCTGTCTTGTTTACTCTGGTCACATCATAATCTAGGTAATGCATGTGTTGAAGCCTTTGTAGTGGTCTATTTAACCTGTGTCACAGCTGCCCTCACTGAAAGAAAATATTTGATAGATACATGTGTACATCTCTGTGTTACCGTTGAAAATCATGTCCAAGGTCTTGTGACTTTTCCAGGAATATCTGGAAAAAGACCTGACTGCTTTGTTTGTGGTTTAGGAAGGGTAATGTTTGTAACTTGTTGAGCTCAGTGCCTTGTGTTTTATCGGTCACCCCGACAAATATTTTGAGTGTCGCTTGTAGAGAGCACAATGAAAATTTGTTACAATTTATGAAAAATACAGATTTAGAATTGTTGGAAAGCCACGTCAGGTAATCAGGTAATCATGGCAACAATTAATGGCAAAAATATTATTTTGCAAGTTGCCTGTTTTTAATTGTGAACGTCTTGGAAACATCAATTGGAAAGATCATGTGTAAAGAGAAAGTTTTTTTTGTTGTCTGCTTGTGTCACGTCAGCTGTTGTGACATTGAAACTGTTTAATGCTTAGATAATCGATGCAAGTAACACAATCATCAACAGCAACACACAGACATTCTCTGATTTTTTCTTTTAAGGAGAGCAACTGTTAAACAGGCTATGGCTCGTTAAGATGATTCCTGAGAAATAACACTTGGCATTAGATTTTTTTCAAATTTTTTGTGGTTGTTGGTAATAATGCAGTTACTTGAAATGTGTGATAAAAAACATAGTACCGTGCTCGTTTAAGAGTCATAACTCGTCAAAGATGTGTCAAAAGTCTGTGCAATGGTACCCATTAAGTGTTTTTTTTGTCTGAAAGCCGCTATGATCCGAGATATCAGTGGCCAAACACATGGAGTTAATATTAACAAGTCTCAATAGATACATTTCATTATCTTAAAGGAACAATTTGACATGTGTTTCTTGATGAAACTGTACATCTTTGATCAGAGTTGACAAAAAGTCTTTTCTGCATGCATCTTCTTGGGGTGCTAAAGTTTAGGTCACAAGTGAAATTTTGGCCGTAATTTGTTTCCTGATGTTAAAATGTTTTCTAACTGAATCAGTGGAAAGACAATGAATTATAGACTAATTTAATGCAATAAAAAAGGTACCTAACGGTGCTTGTTTAAGAGAAAACAAGCATTTACTTCCCTGTTGAGATAAGATTGACAGAAATTTCTTACACTGTTAATAATAATAATAATAACCTTTTATTAGGAAGCTACATCACTAAGATTGGTTTACATAGAGGTCCTAATACTAGATATACATTCATTTATATACTGATACAATGTGTACATGCAGGTGCTGGACTCCATTGCCCTAGATCAGCACACAACAACCGATCCAGTGCAACGCCTTTATGCCTCTCAGAGGACGTAATATAATCATGATTACATGTATAAAGACTGACAAACGGTCATGTAGTCCATGATCAGTCAGTTTTGATGGCAGTGCCTACAACCTTTCAAACCAGGTGGCCAAGTTAACTTTACATCTACCGTACATTACCTAAGATATCTTTCACTGTTAAAGCAGTCTCTAGAAATCACAAATAACTATAATTATAATATATAGATTTAGGCCAGCCTAAAAGTGTAGCTCCCTGGCCAGGTTGTTCAGTGCCCGATTGAGCTAACCCAGAAAAGGTAGAATGTTGGTTTGAGTTTTGTAACTTTGCGGTGAGGTTTTCTGTTTACTGTTTGACTTTCTGTTTTGAGTTTCACTGTATAATCACCATATACTCAAAACAAAGCAGCAAAAACCATTATACAGAAGAAAACATTATAATTTAAATAAATTTTAATCCTGGGCTAGCTTAACAGGCTTCCAAACAAGCCTGAATGATGTAACAGAGAATTAACCCTGAAGTGTAAATTTTTTTTTAGTGCTAGTTAAACCCATGAATAACCCACTGGGCGTTAGCCCTAGTAAAGGGAATCAGGGAACCACACGAGGTAAAGAAAAAATCTTTTGACCTCGGTGGGAATCGAACCTACAACCTCCGGATTAGATCTACCATCACTCTGCCGACTGAGCTACGAGGTCGGACAGAGAAAGTCGGGGTCGATTTAGATGGTGAATCGCGGCGAAGAGAAAGTAAGGGTACATAT
>JAEMPF020033272.1:7500-11185 GCA_022496165.2 Catalaphyllia jardinei | reverse complement strand
GCGGATGCCAAAACTCAAAGTACCCCTTTCTTCTCAATATACAGCTCACTGTTTTTGCTGTGTAAATCAAGTTTTTCTAAAGTTATCTGTAGGTACACACATTTACATGACAAAAGCGGAGAGGTCTGTACAAATTGAAAGCAAGGTCACCTTCAGCCTCACTGCTATTCAATGCCCAGGTCACCGACCAGAGAACTGTGGAATGGTTTATCAAAAAGAAACAAGCGACCTCGATGAGTTCTAAACCTGAGCACGCGATATGCTCACGTTATACTAGTCAGCAGATAGCTTGATTTGACAGCTGCTAAATAACCACAAAGCGGATGCCAAAACTCAAAGTACCCCTTTCTTCTCAATATACAGCTCCTGATTGAATCTCCTCCATTTTGTGCAATACAATACTTTATTTGAACGTTTACAATACTAAACTTACTTAGCATTAATTGCAAATAACAATGCCGAGCAAAATTGTTTTTAATACTAACGATATATATACTAACAATACTAACAGAACTTTTTTTAACAGGAATTTATACTACTTAACGATGATACTACTAATTAAAATGGGCAAAACTAAAAATAATACAACTAACAGATACAAAACTATCATTACTTCTACTACATCACACTAACAAACAAAACTAAATGTGCAACAAAAAACAAACAAACAAAAAAACGTCATATCAAGGGAAGCCAAATACATAGGGCCATAAATACTCGTTTGAAGCTGTTTCCTTTGTAAAGAATAACCTACATTTCATTCAAGAAAATTTTCCTATTGGAACAATAGTTCAAAGGGGAGATCAAGGAGTTATAATTACGGAGTATTTTATAGCACTTCTGTTGGAATGCCACTTTTGTTCCTGTAAAAATTGCTTTCAAATTCACATCTAACCTGACTAAAGTATACATTGAAGATGGTCGAACAATTTTGTACTTACAGGAGTAAATGTAATATATATCTACTAAGAACTAAACAATGATTGAGCAAAGAGGAGCTTTTGTCTCCTGGGAGACCTAAACCTTAGCCTAAAGTTAAAATTTGTGATCAGGCTGGTATTGAATCAACCGAGACGAAAAACTATTCAGTACTACTCCAAAAAACCGAGCATTCTCAGAAAAGTTGAAGTTGAAGTTGAAAAGTTTAACACAAGCAACAGAGATTCGGAATATTTTATTCTAAACAGACAGACATGAGTTACCATAAGCGTTTCTAGATCTCCCAGTGCTCGAACTTAACTTTTAGCTATGGTGTTCCACTGGACCACTAGGCTTAGAATTCACTGGTCTCAGGAGCAAAGTTACTGGTCACTCTACATTTTTTCCTCCATGTAATTAATTTGTGTCTGCAAGTAAATATATGCCAAACTAAAATCCAACCATATAATTAGATACATAGTAACATAAGTTTATTCTCAATAAATTCTTCCCATTTTCTTTTATTTTTCTCCATCAAGTCTGTTCAATGCAGCAGGCAAGGGTCTTTCCTCCCTTGGTCTCTTTCTTGCACGTTTAGCTCCTGAGCTCATAGAGTGTCCTTCACTAGTCTCGTGTGCCTTTAAGCTATCAGTTTGAAATTTATTTGTTCCAATCCTCAGGGAATAGTGCGTTTTTTCCATTTGGAAATTCCCTGCAAAACGCGCAAAACATTTTGTTTTCTTTTTCATCTACGTGGAGCCATTTGTACCTTTCTTTCCACGATTCCTAAAACTTTCCCGTTTTCTTGATCGGAGCTGCAGCAGGCGATCTTGTTTTCCTCCGAGGAAAGTGTTCAGTGAGCTTTGAACTTGTTTTCGTTTGGACATTTAAGCAAGTTGTATTTTGAAAGAAAATATAGATGCCATCAAGTTTTGGAAACAGGGAAAGCCGTCATATTGAAACCCACAATGCATCATTTTATTTCAGGGTAGAGCCTAGACCAGGAGAACGCCTTGCATTTTTTTCTCGATCGTTTTTCGGACATTCTTTGTTTGCTTTTACACTTTTAGCCCTTTTTGGCAAGATACAAATTAAAGCAATTACTTATCGGGGTAACTTTACTCGTCAAGAGGACTAGTGGCAAAAAAAAAAAATCACTCGTTTGGGGCAATTTTTACTCGTTTTCGACGACTGGACGACCGTTAAGTTCGAGCACTGTCTCCGGTGGAGAAATGTGAAGAGTACAAATTAAACCTAGGCAACAGATAATAAAGTGACTCACATTCCAGATTTTCGACATTGTCTATAGGATTACGTGTTAATTGATATTGAGGTACTCGTGCTTACTGCGTTTAATTATTGTGAAAGGAAAATCTGGAAGACTTGCAAGACACATCCATTCCATACGCTGGTTCAGTTACTTGACATAGAGCATCCCATCACTGTTATGATATATTCCGCGACTATCATGTACAGGTGATTCGGGACAAGGATAACCATACAGCGCTCGTCTCCCAGCTGGTTCAGATAAAGATCGAGACACCGAGTTAATGTATAATGCAGCGAGTTAATAATTGACTGAAGAATAGCGACGGTGATATTCATGAGAAGTTCGCCCCCCTTCGCCCCCCCCCCCCCCACCTCCCCACCGCCAAACACGCAAACATTTAACCAGCAGGCGTTCAAAGGGAATGGACGTTAGGGTGTTGATGCGACCTCCTCCTTCCCCATATCACAGAAGTCTTCTTTTTTTCAGAATTAAAAAAAATAGAAGGGAAAGGGATGTACTCTCTGATGCTAAAAATTCCAGTGGTTCTTCATTTATCCCTTGCCAAAAATTCATTGTGTAAGCATTTTCTTTGCGTTGAACCAAATTTTCAGGTCCAAATTTACAGCAAAATACCCAAGTTTTAACTTACCTTGCATGATTTATATTTTTAAGAATGTTTTGGCAGTTTTCAGTAGTGCGGAAAGCCGGGTGGCCAGAGAGTGTTTCTTAAAAGGTTTTACCATAAAACTACTATTAAGATCAAAAAAACTTTTTCGTCTGTATGGTGCTGAACGAGGTGCCGCTCAAAATTTCTCTTGTCATAAATAGGTATCTTGAATTCAGTTACTCTTCTTTTACATTAAACTAATTTCTGTAGCAGTATACTTTCGAAGTTTTGTTTGGCACTGAAAAATACTGGCCATCTAACGGTAATTATACAGTTAAATAGGCATTAATTTCAGTTGGCTAGGTGAACCGTTAGATGCGGGTGGCAAAGAGATTCAAGTGATCTCCAGTGATTTCAGTTGGCCTTTCTAAACCGACGAAAACCAAAGTTGGTCAGTCGAAACTTCTTTCTACAAGTAGCTGTAAACATTGTTTTAACGTTTAATTAAGTCAGCGTCGGACAAAACCGCGAATGTACACTACTGATGTCCATCCCTGGGTGCAAGTTTAGCAGTTTTAATTTCTGTAATGTTGCACTAAAACATGTTCTTGAGTTTAAAAACACATCTAAGGATTCATTGTCATTTCCCATCCAGGTAGCCAAGTTATTTACTTACAATAGTCAGATGAGGACCACCGCACACCACACTCCCCATCATCATGTCCATCAAAAAACTGAAATCAGAAATCAACTACGTCACATAGATACTGTGGTAACAAAAATGCTCATTACTGCCTGTCAAGTCGTGTTCACACACCTTACCAAAGAGAATCGTAATGGCAGCGTGTGTTGTTGTCATTGCCGTAGCTCAAGAATAAAACACCAGGGCA
>JAEMPF020003143.1:23809-44854 GCA_022496165.2 Catalaphyllia jardinei | reverse complement strand
AAGTACAAGAAATAACTTTGTAAATCAGTAAAAATATACATATTGTCATGCCAGATTAGAAATAAAGAAATGCAAAGAAAGAGTTTGTTTGAAATCCTCAGTGAATTTCGTATGGATACTTTGGAGTTTTTTTTTTCTTTTTATTCAAGTGTCAGGGTCCCTAACTTGACGGGGTCCAGAGGTCCCTAGAGCCTCGGTACTCCTACATCGCGGTTGCTGATCCCAAAGCCCCGAATTTTTGGCCCGTTTCCCAGGAACACGAAACCTCTTCAAGGCATCTCCAGAAAGCTGAATAAACATGTGTCAGGAAGTCATTCCGCCGGCAGTGACTTTGTTCAAATTCAGATACAAGCTTTATTTGAAACAAATGTTTGTTACGATCGGGCTAAACTAACTCTTATTGTTACATCGCAAGCGTAGCATTTAGGAAACAATTAGACCTTGGCGAGAAGCGTATTTTATTTAGTTTCTGAAGTAAATTAAGTAAAAGTCTTGAAATCTTAAAGATGTAAATAACAAGTCACGTCCGTTCAGTGATAACGACTAGCCGGGGAATGCTAAGTGGCGCTGAAATCTCGTGAAAATAATGAAAAAATAAAAGAAAAACAACAGATCTTGAAGCGGAAAGATGTTGAAAGCGTCACGAACCAACGACTACAGGTTTCCCTACCTTGTTTAATCTTCGCGGAGATATTCGTAATAAAACGGGGAATGTGTTTTATTTCTCCATTTTTTTCTTTAGTGGTTTCTAGAATTGAAAAGAAACCAGGTTACACCGGCCGTATATAAGGTCCAGAACTGAAACGCAAGAAAGCCAAAAGGGTGAATGGTTGCCTACATTGGATGATATCTAACATTTTATGAGGCTAATTTGATTTCTGTTAGGTTCGGCAAAACTCACAACTATTACTCGGGCAACGCGGAGAATGCTAACAAATCATTTTGTACACCGCTGCACTTTTATAGGTAAACACAGATTTAGTTGCTTTCCCAGGAGTCTCGAGGCACCTAAAACATTCGCGATTTTTAAACTTCCAAAAATGGCGTAGTAACTACACAGAGAAACAAAGCACCCCTGTTTAAATCAGAAGTCCTTTCATCCTTTATCTACAAACGAATCAACAGAATAAAAGTGAATATTGTGCCCTGTTTTACATAAAAGCTGTCGTTAAAGATTCGGTGCACGTTTGTACAGCCGGTTGGAATGACTACCTCCAAACAAGGCTGGACACACTTTTCTTCCTATTTTCCTCAAAGTTTTTGAATTGATTTAATGTTCAAGCGAATGATGTAGTTTAGTTAAGCTTGTGTGCCTCTTTTGGGTCCATTTTCGACGACATGGTTTCTGAATTGTTCTTTTGTTCTTTACGACGCTCACTGTTTGCCCGTTCAAGCAAATACTGAAGTAAATAAGCACTCCATGGAAATACGTTTATTTAAGCGGCCATCCCACACAGACCACAGCAAAACACGTTAGCAACAGCAAGACAGGAATTAAGAAAGTTAAGGTAAGAGGAAACAACCTACTTGTTTGCGTTATTTTATTATGCAGCTTAGCGTAATGATTTCTTTCTCTGCTTTTAATACCATTGGAAATATGTTTTTTAAATACACTTTTGTTATTTTCTTGTATTATTCTTTTGCTGCTATGTTATACTATGATGTTGGCTTCTTCAACCTTTATAAACGTGGTCAATCGGTTCTAGCGTATTGTTTGACTGTTCCTTTGACACTGCAACCTTATTTCAAATTCAAGTGTGAAGTAAGGAAAATACAGTTGAGTAAAAAGACGTAAAAGTATATGTTTTGATTTAGAAAATGGACAAAAATTGCCCGCGCTAAAAAAGTAAACAAACAGCGAATGAATGAAACAAAGCCGAGATTTTGTAATTTCCGTTCTAGTTTTATCAGTTCTATCAATTTAAGCGTCTATCAAATGATATTGCCGCTTTTGCAATAAACGCTCCGCGAGGTAAAATATCTACACATACAAAGCCAGAAAAAATGGTGTTAAAATTTTAGCCATAGCAAAGTATGAATTTATGAATTATTTTTGCACCTGTCTTTAAAATCGAAATAGAACCCACAGGAGATACCATCAAGTTACACAAAAAGTGTGCATTAATCGGTTGCAAATTCCTTTTTCTTAAACAGTGTGTTATCGAAAAACATTGAAGATATGGCGACCGTAAGCCAGCTCTTAAAATGGATCCTCTTGCTACATGGACTACTCACTGCACTTGCAGAACAAGCCATTCATCCCAATTTGTATTTTTCTTCAAGAGATACCAGTCGTTTACAACAGCAAGCGCTAACAACCCATCGCGACATTTACGTTCGCTTGAAGGAAGCTGCCACGGAAATGAAGAAAGAACCTTCACGGTTTCTTCCTCCACGGGATTGGGACAAATTCGCAAGCAGATGGAACGAAGATCATGGAAATAACTTTGGAGCTCTAGCAATGTACTGTGTTTTAAACGACAAGGATCTCTTAGCAAGAGATGTTGCCATGCAGTTCTTTGACGCATTTGTCTCCTTACCCAACTGGCGTGTACGCGCTTCCATGGTGGATGATGTTCCAGTGGCACATAGCTTGGTTGCTGTAGCAACGGCTTACGACTTTATGTACGAGCATCTAAATGACACTTTCCGATCAAAAGTCCTTCAAAAGGTGTCAGAGGTTAGCAAGGAGCTTTACGAAAGATCATTTAAGCTTTCTTGGGGCACACAGTATATTCAAAACCACGTTGCAACTAATTACGTCGCTTTTTTCACTGGTGCTTTAGTCGTTGAAAACCATAACAAAGATGCGAAAATTTGGAAGGAAAGAGCTCATCTCATGCTCAACAGAACGATGTTTCTTCTAAGCCATGTCGTAGATGGTTCAATGGAGGAAGGAGTTGCTTACGGTTCGTATACCTCAAGGTCTTTGACACAGTACATTTTCTTGGCCAAGAGACATCTTGGTCTTGATTTGACAAACAACATTTGGTTGCGACAACACTTTTGGTTCCTTTACCGCACCATTCTTCCAGGTTTTACAGAAACGGTCGGCATTGCTGATTCAAACCCCAATTGGTTTTACGGTCCCGAAAGTCAACTCGTTTTCTTGGATAATTTTGTCATGAGAAATGGTTATGGGAACTGGCTGGCAAGTAATATCCGCAGGTTACGATTGGAAGATCCGCAAATGAAGGGTAGCTTCGGGCATCGTTACTGCACACTTCACACTGAATTCTTATTCTTCGATGCAAGCATTCCCGAGAAAGAACCACCTAATCCACACACACCGCAGCTACATATTTTCCAAGACTGGGGTGTTGTTACTTACGGTGGTGGCACTTTAGATAAAGATGGGCAGAGCAGTACGTTCCTCTCGTTCAAGTCCAGCGTTCTCCATGGCAGGGCAATAAACGAAATTGTTAGACGAAAGCCTTATGACTGGATATCAGGATGGCGTAATTTCAATCCAGGCCACGAACACCCGGACCAAGGTTCTTTTGTATTTGCACCCAATGGGGTTCCTTTCATCACGGAAGCCCTTTATGGACCAAAATATACGTGGCTCAACAATGCACTTTTATTTGGACCCACAACCAAGTCAACTTGTTCTGGGCCTTTTGAGGGCCAAATTGGAGACTGTGAAAAATGGCTGAAGTACAAAGATGAAAAAATATGGTTTGTTAACGCTGGTATTGTTGCTTCCTCCCAATCAGACGAAGTTGTTTTCATGAGTGGCGAAATGTCTGGATGGTACAATTCTTCTCTTGGACTTTCAAGTGTGTATCGTGCTCTTCTTCTGTTAAGACCTGGGGTTCTTTTAGTAGTTGATCATATTGAGACTAGAGTGAGAAGCCCATCTCGATACGTTGGAACGTTTTTTCATAACAAAGATCTTCCCTTTGAGCTACAAGAAGACAGAGACGGAGAAGCATCTGGCTCAATTACTTTGTATGGCGAAAAGTATCTAGTTCTCTTGGGCGACTCGCATAAAGGACAGCGTTATACAGTCACAACACACTGAAAATCGAGCAGAGAGTGGACTTAGAAAGACCCACTTTCTCAACATCACCACAAAGTTGAAGCAGAAACATACGAGATTGGCGTATGTTTTTGTCGCACCTGGATATAAAGTGACGATCCCTCAAGTACATGACCACGAAATTGGTGTGCACTTGTCTTTAGAAATCAATGGTCTCTCGCATCTTGTTTCCATTGCAACACAATACAATTCCTTACAGACGAGGCGTGCATTTCTCGGTTTCGATGGCTTTGCAAGTGTTCAAGTTAATTCAAAGTGTGTAATGCAGTTTGGTCAAAGCGAGATGTCAACTCGTGGTATATTAAAGCGGGAAAATTGTCGAGCATATAGTTTTACCAAGACTCTTTTCATTCTGTTTGGATTGATCGTTTGCTTTGCTGTATTTAACTTTGTAATCTTATCAGGATCCCGTAGAAGTGGTTTGAAATGCATTCGAGGTATCTTCACCCCTGCTTTCATCTTTGGACTGATCATAATTTGGTCCATTGTGCAAGTCTTTTCAAATAAGACACGTGAAAACTGATCAACAGTTAGTACTTCAGACTATCACTTTGAGGTTGAATAATTCCATTCGTTTCCCTGGCGAGCACATGTGGCTTAACTGCGGAATAACCTGCCACTTGATGACATTAATTACTACGCTTTTTTAATCTTTAAAAGTATGCACGTGCGCAAGTAGAATCGAGAATAATTGTGGCAGATTATTCTGCAGTTGCTCCGCAATTTTTCTTAGCAATTTTAAGCACCTGAAGTATTGGGTGCAATACGCTTGAAAGATTTAATCCATAACAAGAGAGAGTGATCTAGGTGAAAAATTCCGTGTGCCATGTGGTGAACTTTCTTAAAATATGTTATCAGTTTCGTAGTATGAGATGCCAGAGGTTGAAACAAACATCTGGTGGTACTCGCTACATATAAATCACGTGACTTCGTAGCCCGTGGCAACATCCAGATTGTACGAGTAGTAAAAAACAAAAAAAGGTAAATTATTAGAATTCAAAGTTGTCACGGTCTGTGGAACAGGTTTGTACCAGGAAATCTTTCTCCTAGATTATCCTTTTTGGACCATAAAGAAATATATATTTATTCACCACCGTAGTATTTAAGGGAAGTTCTCAATGGGCTTTACTGTCGAGGACATTCTGGTTGAAAACTAATCACAACACACCAAGAAAAGAAATGTCATTTTTTGCATTAGGGTTGAATAGAGTTCCTGGAATGCCAGTTATTAGTTTACGTTTCGGGCGCTTTTCAGCTGAGTTAAAATTTCAGTTCATTTCTCAGTTACCAGTTAATTTTGTCGATATCATATCTCAGAAATTATCTAAACTCCTTTTTTATCGTACCTCGCGAGCGCAGGGTGTCAGATGACAAACTGTTAAGTTTAAAATTATGTAAAGATCAATAATTAAAAATTGGCCACATGTTTTGTTTCATAATGTGATCTGCTCATTTCATTACATTATGCCTATAAAACAACCATCGGTTTATTATTAAGATTTAATTTAATGAATGTGTGAAAGGATGTACAATGAAATAAGTGAGAAAATGAGAGTGAATAAACTTGCAAAGTATATTTAAAAGAAATGATATTAAAACTTCCTTTCAACATAAATCATGAGCTTCAATATCATATGCAAATTTACCATGTTGCAAGTAAGCGCCAGCTTTCCCTGAAAGACACTTCCAATGACTCCCACACAATCTTATTCAAGGCGCCCTCAGAAGATGCATCTTAGATCCTTAGAAAACAATTGAATGAGCTGAATTCAGAGATTTTAACCTCGCCTAGATCTGAAAATATAGAGCAAAACGTTTAGCGCAGGAAAACTAATAGACGAACACGAAAAGCAAGAGTATACATAGTGCCATTGTGTTGCTATTTACAGCTAACTTCAGAAACTCGTGAATAACCAAAGAAAACATAAAGCAAATTGTGAGTATAAATTTTTCTTTGGAACGCAATTAAACGCCTAATGTTGGTAAACCTTTAAGTAATGCAGCAAAGCATGCCACAGTTTGATTAACATATCTGGAAAACACCATATCAGAACGCTTAAAACAACCGTAATTCAATTTTACCTTTTTGTTATTTTGACATTTTCATTATTTAATCCTCCATCTGTGAACATCAGTTGATAAATGAAACATCAGCGTCCTTTCTTAATTGTTGCAATTTCAATTACATGAACTTTAGATATGAGGTTGATTTGGGTTTAATTCGGCCTGTAATTATACGAGTGGCTAACATTGAAGCGGAATTCAGTGTTATTTACCTATGATTCATTACAGGCCAAATAGAGGTTCTCTTAACAATTAATCGTACCCATTGTAGAATTCAAGGAAGAAGTGAAGGTAAACAGAAGCCTAACAGTACTTAATATAACCATCGCCGCGACTAAATTCACGGGAAAAAAGCCATTTTTGAAATTGTTTTGAGATATAAAGAGAGCAGATTTCGTCACAAAGGGATTACACTTTTCAGCCATCATTGAACACCTTAATATTGGACACTCTGTGTTTTGGAAAATGTCGCTCCTCGCGCTCCAGTTTGGTAAATATAAGCGTGCTAAAAACCAATTGCTTAAGACATTCAGATAAGATTTCACTTAATAAATATACTACGATATGATGAAACAAAACAAGTAAATATTACTACTGAGCCACAGTAACAGCTGTTATTGATATAGGGTCATTTTAAATAATACTCTTTTTTTCAAATTTCACCACATAAACTCTTCATGTAATTAAAGACGCAGTTTTGAAATCATTAAATTTCCCACACAGTCTGCTAATAAAGGAGTAATTGTTTTCTTCTTTTGTAACACTGAAGAAAAACCTTCTGTCGCAAATAATAAATTTATTAAAACAGACACTTGGCAAGCCGTAACCAGGAACTAAATACAATTTTTGGAACACACGAGCAAATTTAAATTTGTGTTTGCATGTTGCACTGACAGACCTGACAATGTTTCCTCCACCACAAGGGAAAAAGAACATCCGGTTTTATAAAAAACTCCTTCTTCGAATAACGAGATGAAGATCAAAGTGATGTAACAGCAGCCTACAATGGGATGAGGTTGATATTTTAAGTCTAATTCAACCTCTTAATTCTTAATATCGTTTAAATTGTGGAAAGTACATTAAGATAATACCCCACAGTTGATAACTTAGTCTTGTTTTTGGTATTTGCTTCATGTTTTATTAATATTAATTGTAAGAAAAATTTCAGTTCGTTGTTAACCAACAACCTTTTTATTTGCCTTTAACTTTCTGAAGTTCACTGACAGCTTTCGACCACAAAACTGAATAACACTCAAAGATCAACACGACGTCTACGACGACTCAAAGAAATGCTGAATTTAAATTGGCTTAGGTGATATTTAGCACGTCAAAAGCGACCATGGAAATATCTGGGTAAAATAAAGGAATTGATTTATTGTTCGTCCTCAATTAACAGCTGTTTGTAACATATAGAGCATTGCTAAATTATGCAAGGAATTTAAAATAGACTAATGAAATCTCGCGGAAGTTATATTACGCGCCGAGGACAAAAAGGAAATATTAAGGTGCAATAAAAGTATTGTTTTCTTGCTTCTTTATAGAATTTTTGCCTAAGTTATTACAAGTAACATAAATATTTGTTTAAAATCCCAATAAAAAGATTACAGATATCATCAACGAAGATCGTTTTGAACCGACAAGAAAGTTAAAAAAAATATACATTTCCTGATATTACTACTGATATCTTGCTGCGTAACAAGTAATGCGGGGCGGAATTCTTAAAACAATTTAGTTTCAACCGCTTAAACCCCAAAAGTCTAAAGTACTTCAGGAGTCTTTAATCACTTTTTCTTATTCTTACATTTAAAAGTAAAATGCTTAGCATTATATGGTTTAATTTCATATAAAGGAACTAAAAAACGTAAAAAGTTAAATTAAGTCGAGTTTAGCTGTCACATTTTATGTCATGTAAGGCATCACGAGGCGTACCATTTAATGTTAATTTGTCATTTACTTGTCATTTCCAATGCATTTTCATCCCACAAAAATTTCGCAATCGTATCATGACATACCCCAATCCAAGTGTGCAATATAATTTCAAGTAAAAATTGTCCTCTAGTCCCATGTAATGCCTGATTACTATTTCGAGGAGATGTAAAATATCGTTGGCGAAAAAAATAACAAATGCGAAAAACCGGGAAAACACTTACAGAGAATGCGACAGCAAATTGAATTCGCGCATTTTAACAAATTGTTCAGAAAATTGTCACAATTTAGTTTAATGATTTATTAGAAAAACCACCCACACGTGTCGCCATTATAGTGTAAAATATAAGAAAATTAGGTTCCGTCTGCTACACTTGATATTTTTGGCGTCCTTTTTCCTTACAAAACACAAGTATATAATCTTTATTTACCAACACCCTTGAAATCATCCTCTTCTTCAAAAAGCTTTTTCGCTTCACTGGAGAATCTCTTGAGGTCGCCATTCATCTAAATGACATTTTCCTCTTAATTAAAAAAACCATGTGTGACTGATTATGTCTATGAAAGACAGGTTTCTTTCAATCGACTCGTCAATAATCGTTATTTAAAGTGCGTTTCGCTGAAAAGTCCGGATCACTTCAGTAGCCGGTGTTCATCAACAAAGTTGGCTTCAACTGTTCACTAGATATTCTGGGAAAACTGGAAAACAAGACTTTTTTCCAATACACATGAAGGTATGAACTATGACTTTTAAACACTTTGATCAAGGTACAAAACGCAAACTTAAGTTATTGCGTCAAAAAAAGAAAGTTGCGCATTAACATCAGTAGAACAGAACTTGTTGGGAAACTCTTAGAGAAGCACTTAGCAAAGTAATGGTCTAGATTTATGCACATCTTTATCTCCTAATATTTGAGCGCTCACACTGCAGACGTTTGCTGAACTGCATATAAAAAAAAAATACTTAGCAGTTTAAGTTTAACTTCCCTCGCTAAGCGAAGGGCTACCGTCAAATGGTTGACAGCGGGTTTAAGGGCGCCTATTGTTTCCTGTACATTCAGTCTTTTTGATAGAGTGTGTTTCACTTAAGGGTCGAAAATAATTCACAGTTGCTTTGGTTCTGCATCGCTTCGTTACCTGATTGGTTGAAAACTCCCGCTACTTTTCCATTCAATCACGAGTAAAGCCAAAACGAATCGTGAATCGCTTGCCTAAGTTTTCCCGCGCTCCGCGCTGGCTACTTCCATTGCTTCGGAGTTCTGATTGCTTCCATGAATGTGTCTGCGTCCTTTTTGATTGGCTAGAGTGTCATGACTTCGGTTTTGGTCTTACGATTCTCCGCAGGAACGACTGCGTTAACATGATAATTCAAAATGGAATTCAAACAACATTAGTTTGCTCCACTCATTCATTCATTTCATTCATTTTAATTCACACTTCAGAAGACAAAACAAAGACCAACCAGGAAGAAAATAACACAACAACAACTACTAATTCAGTTTTTCTAAATTTTGGACTAATTTATTTTTTATTTCAAGCAATGACTGAACGCGTGAACAGCTATAACATTTGTCTTCTGTTCTTCTTGAGGTTACGATGACAGGATACAGAGTCCGTAGCAGGCGTTCTACTGAAGGACCTTACTTTTCGAAGAGGGTATGTTACTAGAAATCTCTCCATAACTTTAATATATCTACCTTTGCACGAGAGCAACATGCACTGCAAAATGCTAAAATCTAAGTGTGATCAAAATCTAACTTCTCTTTACAACGTTAATACATTTTCAAGTGGACGGGTGGAAGTAATAAAAAAATTATCAACCAGAGAATACTGTTCCCTTGTTGCTAAATTCTCTGTTCTTAAACAACGAGTAACAGTGCCACATAAAATTCTGCTCAATAGCTTTCATTTGAATGGTGACACACTAGGGTTTCATCCACAGACTTAAAATTTAGGGTGGGTTACCTTAGGGTGATCCGGATCAGGATCAGTGATCCAAGATCTGTCTGGATCATGGTGCATCAAAGAAACCGGTGAATCCATGGCCAGAGTGGATTCGTCGGTTCCTTTGATGCACCATGATCCAGACAGATCTTGGATCACTGATCCTGATTCAGATCACCCCAAAGGAACGCACCCTTAGAACCACCTTGTGCAGGGATAGATCCAGGGGAGGGTGAAGGGGGCGGCCCCCCCACCTCCCCCACTTCTCCCTCTGAGATGACACCATCTTCGCATTCGCTTTTAAAATTTGTTTACCTGACCAGTCAGTTACGCCATTCTTTTTTCTCCTAAGCAAAACCCTGAATCGGCCTCTGCAATGCAATAATTCAACTCTTTGGCGACGTTTTCCCATCCACACGTCATCGGATTCGTTGCGGATTTATTATTTTCGGATTCAAAATTATCCGGATTCGCCGGATTCGCCGGATACTTGTGGACGGAAGCCGTATCCGGAAAGAAGAATTTGCGTTTTTGTGACAAAATTCTGAATTCCTCTTTTTCCCCTTGTTACTCCTTTTCCTTAACGGGTGTTCTTGATGTTATCCCAAAGGAATGGCGTTCTATAATTAAAACAAACCCGTATTGCGCTCCCTCTCCCGTGGATCAAACTTGCTTTGACTTAATAATTGCGGGTAAAGTGACTGATCTTGCCAATGTTTCTTCGAAGTTGGTCTACGATGAATTTCGCTCGTTGAAGGAAACTCCTGCCACGGCGAAAGCTGAAATTTTGAACTAATACCCTGATCTTGCCACAGACTGGAAAAAGTTTTATTCTTTGGCTTTTGAAACTACGTTAGACATCATACTAAGAGAATTCCAATATAAAATTTTAAACCTGATTATTTTCACAAATAAAAAGCTTCATCGGTTTAAAATGGTGGATTCCCCTTTATGTGCCTTTTGCAATGCTGAGGAGGAATCCCTGGAGCATTTATTGTATTTTTGTAAGACATCGAGTTTCTTTTGGTAAGAACTGTTGCCTTGGATAGCAGTGGAGGCCAATATTGTTCTAAATGCTTCACTTTTAGATATACTTTTTGGGAAATTTGACCTTGAGAAAGACTTTCTTTTAGTGAATCATATTCTCTTGCTTGCTAAATATTTTATTTATAAATGCAAGCTGTCTTAAGCTATCCCATCGCTTTTAGTCTTTAAAGCTAAGTTGAAAGCAACCTATAAAGTAGAATTATATATTGCGAAAGAGAAGGGAATTTTACTAAATCATTACAAAAAGTGGGATAGCTTTCTCTCTTGGCTCTCTCGATGCCTTGCATTTATATGTACACATCACTTTTTTCTTTGTTTTGGTTTTTTCTTTTTCATTCATACTATTTACACCGATACATACCAATATCAACACCGACACCTAATATTAAGTTTTGTACCTTGAATATCGTAATCTTGGCCCTAAATACCTTCTTCTAGTTACCGTTATGCAGTAAGTGAAATGTTTATATGTAGCTTTGTATTCTTTTCCTTTATTAGTTTTTGCAGTATGTAAGTGCAATGTAGTTTTTTTTTCTTTTTCTTCTTCCTGCAGTCTTTTTTATGCGTTTTATTGTTTTTACTTTCTCTTTTTACTGTTTTTTTTTTGTAACTACGTACTGTAATTATGTTTTTTAGTGCAAAATGCAAATGGAAAATATTAAAAAAAAAAGAAAGAAAGAAAAAGTTGCGAATTCAAAAATATCCGGATACGTGTGATTGGGACCTAAACGTTCTTGACGGAAATGATCGCATTAATGGCTACCACTTCGCTAACAGTGTCAATCTTTATTTCGAGGGTGGTAAATGCCACGCTTAAAAATTTGGGAATTTCTCAGACGAACAGTGTCATATGTTCATTTGTTTATTACACTTGTAAATAATTGTTTGCAGCTGAACTTAATAGGATTTCGTCGACTGACGATCGTCAAAGTTCTCACTTTTAAATTGCAATGCCATCAAGATGTCTGCGCTGTACAATATTTACCAACCAATGTGTACATTATATCATCAACCACACGGACGAAAAAATTCGAGAATCCAAAGTTACATTTTCACTCTTCCTAAAATGAAATTTTACCACTTTATACATTGCATTATTTTGGCCTTTATCCAGATCTTGTCTGAAACTCTCCGAAACAAAACAGAATGCTTATAGCTAAATATATGGCAATTGAAATTTAATATACTGTTCCTTTTTACTGAGAGCTTCAGTGAAGTCTCTCTGAATAATCAGTGAAAACGAATACTATTCATTTATGAGCTATGCAACCTGTAAAAACAACACATGTGCGTTTATCTAAGTGTTTCCCTGTAAAAAACTGAATTTTAGGGCTTTTAAACTGTCTCTATGTTCGAAGAAGATAGTTTTTATAGTAAAATCCAAAATGCAAAGAATCCTACTTATTACACCAAACATCATTCTGCTAATGAGAGCGAATTTAAATGAAAACTTTGATATTGTAACACTAGTATCTCAAAATATATCACACTGATTAATGAAAAGTTTCAAAGTAGCGGCTTGTTTCCGTATTATAGTTGAATCTTGGAATCGGTTTCTTCTCCATTCGAGATCGAGCTGGAAAACTTTTTGTGTGCCTGCAGTTATGAGAACACTCATGAAAAAGTGGCAAAACACGATACAGCCGTTGCAACACTCTCGTACGTTTCGTGCTTGCAGCTTGCTTCAATTTTTTTTTCATCAGTTCTAATAATAAAGCTTAATAGTTATCTTTCCGGGTAATTTAAAACAAACAAGGTTTCCAATGTCGTATGTAGACTTACGGAAACACTTGTGTGCTGGGGACAACAACTGTGCGAATACTCACCTACCGCTCGTGATTGCTCGGCAATGTATCGGTTTGTAATATTGAACCCTTTGGTTTTCCCTGGTTACAACGATAATATAACTGATACAATGTACGTGTAAGTGTGGGAGAACACACGCGCAAAATGCAGGTGTCGAAAAACTCTCCCACCCTCTTATGCCCACTTAGTTTTTCTCGTTTCCCCAGAATATCTTTGCTATTCCTAGGAAAAAAGTTTCTTTCCTTTACTCTCCATAAAGTGGCTGTTTAGGAGAACCCAAAACAGCTTTAGGAAGGCTAAACTAAGAAACATATCTCCACGGCAGTATATAGCTTTTTTAAATATCCTATACGCTTTTATCTTCCAGAAAAAAATAAACATCAATGGCTTGTTTGGTTTTTCCGACGTTATGCCAACATTCTAGGGTGAGATAACTCAAAAATGCTACGGGAACAAGGTTATGGCTCATGTTTTCACTGTTTTGTGTAGTCACTCCTTAACTTCCTTGGATAGAAAGGAAACTTCCTTTGTTTGATTTCGATAAAGTCGTGGAAAATCTCGCCTACGGCTAATGTGCCTACCGCATTGCATCGTTACTCCTTCTTCAACTTCCTTGCATAGACAGAAAACTTTCCTTGTTTGGTTTTCATACCTGCTAGTGGGACAACTAGAAAAATCTGTGAAAACACTCGCCTGCTGCTCACGTTTTAACAGCTTTCCTCGTATTCCAAAGACCCTCTCGAAACCTACTTGAAGCAAGGGAAAATCTGTTGTAAGTTCTTTCTTTCTTGAAATAACATGATTCTTCCTTCCTTATGGGTTTCTGTCATTTCACAAAGCAAATTCAGTTCTACAAATTTCAACCGCATTATTGCTGATCGACTTCTTTCCTTTGATCAAGGTACGTTTTTCATTTCTTTTTCTTTTAGGTAACTCGGGACGATAGTGCAGCTAGCCATGCTAACGTCATCGATAAAACGGGATTACCGGATCATATCCGGGTATATTGAAGACACGTTTGTCTGAAGACGCTATAAAGCGTCATCCTGTGTTCACTTGATATTCCACACACGTTTCGAAATAATGAAGTGTTACTTGCCAAGCGTGCGCCATGCAGCACGATTTGTATTCAAAGCACGGCGTTAAATCTATCTAAAAAAAGAAAAATATATGTTTGTAAAGTAAACAGATAAGCGAATGAATGCGAGTGCAATTAAGAATATAAAAATTCTATCAAAATTGTCTTTGGGTAAGTGTGATTTGGCGCAATTTCAAATATCACGAGTAGTTCAAATCCCTAATTGCTTGAGCTTTGAACGGATAAATCATTTATTATTTCACCAACAAAATAACGGTTACGACAGCATTACGTCAGAGTGCAGCGCTGATTACAAATTAAAACGATATATTTTCCTTCTCTAGGCCTACCACTAGGCAATTAAGTAATTTTATCTGTCATAATTAACGTGGAGGTAGACAAGCAAGAAGCCAAGGCACAAGATAAATTCTACGACATAAAAACATTTAATTATGAAATAAGTAGTGGTTTTAATCATTTTCGTTGAATAGCAGCTATAAAACTCTGACGATAAATCAATACTTTATGAATAAAGTTGAATCAATGCAGCATTACTCAAAACGTTTTTCACGATTATTATTTATGCTGTCATGATGCACGCGTGCGTGGTGTGACGTAACAAGGACGCGACTGCCAAACACGGGAAACTAAATACCGCTATGGCAAACACTATACAACAACCGTAAATCACGATTCGTTTCATAACCAACAGCGAATTGCTAAAGTTATTCAAGAATCTTTCTGTCGAGTTAGGAGTTAAGATTTAGTAAAGGGTATTTAAAAGTGGTTTGGTGTCTAGAGCTAAGAGATGTTAGAATTTTCGATTCTGGACGAGGGATAAGATAGAAACACGGCAAAAAAGTCCTTATTTTGTACCTAGCTATGAAATTCTACAAACTGAAATAATTATACCACTGCCACGCCTACCGGCTGAATGCTAAGTTTATCAACATCAATACCATAAGCCCCAATTCTAAAAATATCTCTAATTTTCCGGAAACTTAACAACAAAATCAAGCTCGATAAGGAAGGTATAATAAAATACTCACTGACTGAGCAGGACGGTCAAGAAAACAGATATCTATTCTGTCCTCGGTCACTTTCCTCAGTGCTCAACTCGCTGTGCTCGGCTCAAGAGACATGAATCGCAAGCCAACAATGTTTTCTTCCTTCCATTCGTCTTCAGTTCAAAAGCTAAGTTCGCAGTGAAAAATCTTTGATTCGCATTTAATCTTTAATTTTACTTGGGACGATTCTTTCACATAAAAAAGGAAGATTAAGTAATTAATTTACATGTCAAGAAATTACTTTGTTTTTCAATGGTCTTAGACTTTGTTAAACTCATTGGTTTTTAATCCGACAATCATTTTTTTCAACCCGTTACTGAATTGCACCCTTGTCACTCGTAGGTCGCACACCAGAAGGGTGGACTAGACCACCATATTCTAGACATCGACCGCCATATTCCAACGCGCCTTCATTTTTTAATATGTACTAGTTTTTTCTTTTCTCTTTTGCTTTTCTTCCTGAGGCCTTCTGCACCAAGGAGCTTGGGGAAACTGACTAAATTTTCTTTTAAAATGGTTGTATTCACGCAGGAGTTCCGCAGTACAAAGGTTTGAGGAACAGTTGAAGCTTTATCGTTCCGGTTAGACTATTTCCTATTAGTAAAATAGTTCTGGTTACTACTTAAACGTTGAGAAAATGCCCCGCGAATCACTAATTTTAACTAAGGTAAGCAGTTAATTATAAATGTTCCTGCCAACAAGCCAAAGTGATTGTCATAATTATTTGCAAAAAGAGCGCTCCATGAAAACGACTCAACTTCAGTTTTCCAAGAGAAGTTCGTAATCGAGTATTAGATCCTAACACCACCCACACGTAATAAAGACAAAAGACCTGAATGAAATATCAGCAGGCATAGATTATCAACAGGTGAAACGCAGTTATCACAGCAAGAAAACGTGGCACACCAGTTATATTATCACACGGTTGTCATATAGCAGCGGTCAGTTATTGACTTACCACCCTGATAGACTGACAAGACGGGCCAAATATTTAGTTTCTTGCATGACAGCGCGTTAAGCATCACTAAAACTTAGGAAATAGAGCTTGGCGGTGAGTGTTTGCTCGATAACCACGCAAATTCGAGAAACAAAGCGTAATATTTAAGGGAAAAAGGCCAGTGCGAATATCCTAATATCAAAAAAGCGTACAATGAAATTACGGAATAACCACGCCCAGTACTTTTGTTGTACGGACGGAAGAAGCGACTCTCTTTAGATATAAGCTGAAGAGGGTTTCTTAATGTGCTATTGATAGTCACGCATGAAAAGAAATTAAGCGTTTGCGAACGATTTATATCAAGAAAATTTTTAAGCAACAAAAAAATAAATGTACAATAAAATTACCTTTAAGTGTAAAGAAAAACAAAACATTAGGTCTTATTTAGTTTAGCCATGCCTTGTTTCTTTAAGTCTTACAAACCGTTTAAAATGCTCGGAGATATAAATATACATACGTTTCTTTTTAAACTGAGCGCATCGCTTTTTTACCTTAAGGCAATTGACCTTAAGAGACAAAATTGGCTGTTTTCAAGATATTTCGTTTCAAGAAACTATTAGCGACATTTAGGAATAGGTTTCGATATAAATTTGGCAGTGTTCTAGGGGAAGCTGATAGAAAACCACAAAGCGTTAAAGCTTTGATACCTCGTAAGAAAACAGCCTGAGAAAATGTTTCAGTTCAGCATTCAGGACCGTTAATTGCTCTATGAAAAACCCGCACATGAGCGTCAATAGCAAAGATTATCCCTCGTCAATGACAGGAAGAACAATACAGAGATAAATTTATAAGCAAACGGCGAGACGGTCTGATTCTATTGTCTTGCCATTATGTACGAGCGCTGGCGCAAGATCAGAATATTCGTCCTTTGTTTTCCAGGTATAGTTAATTCCCACGGCACATCAATTTTACCGAGGGCCTTCAAACACATTGCCTTGCCTGCTATTAGGGGATGTAATGTTGAAACAGCTAAGAACTCTTCAAAATCCACTCGCAGCTCCATTTAATAGACTTTCACTAATGGCTTGAAACGGCTTGGTTTCCCAAGATCTAGAAATTTCAATGACTGAGCAACTAATATGGTTTCACCTGCTCGCCGGAACACGTGGAGGTTCAAAATCGATATCGCATTCTGTTTTCTTTTTAAGCATATGGAATAGCTATCTTGTCATAGAGAAGGAAAAACTCGTGCCTTCTGGAAGCCTTACGCTTAGCTGATGTTTCCAAACAAGAGCTCCTCGCTTTACGGAGTTCATTTTTAATTTTCTGTCTACAGTTCGGTCATGACTATAATTAGTTGAATTTATCTCTGTTTAAACTTGATTACGTAGAAAATTTAAACCCACCATCTCTCTTTTGCAAATTAAACGATTTAGTAAAATCTCGTTGAATTCAAATAAATCTAAGAAGTTATCTTGCAGAATTTGAAAGTTCAACCGGTCTTGTAGACAACTTCAAGTTCATCCAAACTGTGTTTCAGTACTGAGTTTCCTTCTGCTCAAAACGGCTTACTTTGGCAATATGATTCTCATTCCATTCCGAATTTAACTTTTTAAGAAAAGCCCACTGTCTTTGTTTCACACAGTAGGAAATAAGTTGAACGACCCAGCTCGATTGAATTCAAATTCTATATTTAAGAATAAGGCCACTAAAAGTTTAACCCAGACAAAATGTTTCCAAATTAGAGCGGAAGACATACAAGAACAACAGTGAGTTCTGAGGACTACTTAACCCAAAAAAACATTTATTTTTCGTGAGAAAAAAAGAAAGAGGAAGTTGTGTAATCTTGAAACCGATCGCTGGAGCCTTAAAAAAACTGTCATAAACTCGTTATCGGAAATGAAGGAAGCTGGGATAAATGACATCGTATTTGATAAGTGAGGCCATTTATGGCACCAACACTTATGCACCTGCAATTCAAATCACAACTGATATAAACCCAAGCCACTGCGAATAAAGTCGTCATTTTCGCGTGGTGGTGAAAACCTGTTTTTGTCAGGCTAGTGATAAAACCCTGCACTTCCAGTACTGTGTAACTTGCAAACCTGGTCGGATCAAAATGGAAACAAGTTTAACTTTCTCAAAATGGGTAAGACTAAGTTGTTTATTGATTTCAGGTCTTGAATATGGAGAGGTATTGTTAAAATTGTTAAATGCTACCTCTCTTTGTAAGCACTCTAAAACGATGTTACATACATGGAACTTTTTTATGTCTCCAGAAACATTTTCAAAATTCTATTCTAATTTCTTAAAGAGGAATGATAATGAAGAACAGGATTCCCCTTTTTTAATTTCTGCGCTTAAACTTTACTTCAAAACTTCAAATTTCTAAGGACGCGGTTTTCAACGATGGTTACGAGCTTTCTTTCCGTCGTTGCTAAATCCACAGGCCGGTTATATAATCCAGGACTACCGGCTTATTTATGGACGTTCTCAATAAATTTACCGCCATTCTATCCTGTAAGCCACCGCCACAGCCAAAGAATTGATAATTTCAAGATAATAAAAGTCATAAAGTTTTCCTGTTATATTCTCTCACGCGCAGGTGATGTTTGCCCTAAGCTTCCTTGCCTACACAATTGCTTTCGTAAATGGCCATCCTAATGCATTCTCGTGGACGCCGAAGGATTCCGAAGATGACGTCGCATTCCGAAGCCTTTCATATGGCGATGTACCAACTTTGGACGATTTTGATGATTTGAATGATCTAGATGTCGATGACGATGACAGCCTGTTCGAGTACAATTTTATGAGGAGCAATAAAAGAAGCCCTAGCTCTGTAAGTATGCCACATTTTTCAGTTATACAGTAATAATTTAACGTTCCCTAATAATTACAAAGCCGCCATGCGGTTCTGCTGTTTTAATCGCCCTTACAATTACTCATTTACTCAATTTATAGGCACACTTAACCACACGCCACTTTGCTTATAGCATTGTCTCGCTTTTCAAAACGATTGCAAACGATTCACGAGCTATAATTTAATTTTTTTCTCGACGGTTCTAATGATTAATCAAAGAGCGATACACCTCGGGTAGCAGACATTGTGAAACACTTTAATCAATTTTGGCAATGTCTGTATACGCGTAAATGAAGCCTACTCATGCATAAGAAAATATATCTTTTCTACTTTATATCAATCTAGTTAAATGGCCGGACGCTTGGACATGTTAATGAGCTTTAACGGCGAGATTTTCAGGGACTCACACTGCGTGCATATCAAAACTTGGCAACATTTACTATTAACTGTCAACGAACGTTTATAAAAGCGTCGCCATCTTGCGGAAAACAGATGTTTCCTCTAACATAACAGAGTGCCATATCATAAATTACTAATTTCAAATATTTGATTCATTTTTTCCACAAATGCATGTATATGAAAGAAGCGATTGGGTTGACTTTTGAGTAGAGTGAGTGAGTAGACTTCATTGGAGAGGGTAACATTTGACAGTAACTAAACTGATAAACTAATAATGACCCTCGAAATAACTTTATAAAAAAGTTATGAAATAACTCCGGCCTATAGTTACCTTTCTTATATGGCTAGTGTTTGCAGCCGATATAACGCGCGCCTTGATTGGCTAACACTAGGGCATTACTCTCCTGTAATTTCCACTAATGCTATAACGTCCCGACGTTTCAGAGACCTCACGATGCCATTATAAAACAATTATGAACACTTTCGAATGTAGATGCAGATTCGATCCGCTAGTCTAACGTAACCTCATTTATACAAATCTAGATTTCTTACCTTTCCTGAACTCTCTCTGTCTCTCTCAGTTATTCAATCCTTTGATAATGGCGTCCTGAGGTACGTCGCCAAAACGTCGGGGCATTATATCCTCAGTCTTTACTTGCTTGCATTTGATTTCTGTTTCCCAAAATAATCATGGATTCAAACCAACAAAAAAAAACTTTACTTGATATGATTATTATAATTTTACTTTAAGGTAAGCAACAAGAGTTTCAAAAATAAAGCTGGATTTTACCTCATTGAAGGAGCCAATCATGGCATTACTGGAACAACAAGCCTGTCACAGTGTCAAATGAGAGGTATGCTTTTTTCACCTTTTTTTAAACTCTTTTCAAGTCTCCTTGTTCAAACTTGCAAAACCAATAACGTGCGTATATCTACGGATGGACAGCAACAAAATAAGCGCTTTCCATTAGAGGTTATCTCATAATCTGTTGAACATTTATTTGTAGCGATATTAGTGTCGTCCTTGCATAAGTTCTATGTCGAAGGGCCTCCACAGCTAGGCATTTAGTTGTCGACAACTATTTCTTATCGACAACGAAAAAACGCAGTGTGAGAGATGAATTATCGACAACTAAAAATTTAACGTTTAGTTGTCGACAAGCATTTTGTCTTTTCGCAAAGAGAAACTGGTTTAATTGTCGCAACTAATAGTTGCCGACAACTAAGATTTGACCGTTTTTCCCGTGTGTGTGATTTATTGGTTTAGTTGTAGACAACTATTGAAACATGACACATTGGAGCAAGACAGGAGACCATGGCCACTGCCCGGAGCCTTCATACGAATTGTACCCTTGAGTCAACCCTGTTCCGTATCTTTTTATTTTTAGAACTGTGATATCTGTGGGCTTTCCTTGATTCCCGCGAAAATGATCTTGTATTCGCTGACGTCCGCATAACAGCTTAAAAGAAAATTGGCGGCCAAAGGGGAAGGCCGATCTCTATTCCTTCTCCCTTTTTATTTTGATCCTTTTTTCAATCTTACAACGGAGGGAAACTGGGTGTCAGCTAACTGGAAGTTGATAAATAGACAACTTGAAGATAGCTCTCAAGCTCTATCTGACCTGACTTAGTTATTGACAACTGACAATTACATTATGAGCTCGAGATTTCCATGAGGTGATAGTTGATGAGGCCAAAGGCATTTGCATCAAAATTCCTTGAAAACTTCGGAAAACGTATGTGAAAACGTCGCTATATTTCGTTGGCGACTGACATCCACTGTAGTGAAAGTGTATATGAAATAATTCATATTTGAACTGCGGTTATAGATGCAAGTGAAGTATGATCCTCGCAGTAAATTTTCCAATTTAAGCA
>JAEMPF020003143.1:15000-17500 GCA_022496165.2 Catalaphyllia jardinei | reverse complement strand
CATTCTTGACCATATCATCTCATTCACTTTTCATGCCGTCTTCAAGGCTGATTGATAAGCGCAGTGGAGGATGAATCACTGGTGAAACATTGAGGTCGACTGTAATGTGGCACTCTCTTTGAAATTTCCCGATGCCATTAAAACACTCAGGGTATTGTGTAAGCAGATCTTGCTTGTCTTTATCAGGATGGTTTCCCTGGCTTGCTCAGGAGTTTTGTCCTTTAGGCATCCATCACTGCTGGTGTGGGGATGTCGTGTCTGTATAGCACAATTAAACTGTAGCAGAGTCAGGTCAGTGGAGGTTGGCGGGCCAATGCTTGCGGGACCTGGGATGTCAGTCACCCAAAAGGGTGTCTGTGCGCTTTCTTTTCCATAAGTGCAGGGCATGGTGACTATGCCGTGGTGTTTAATTTGCGAGCCTCCGTAGGCTGTGAGCACAACATTCGGGGACAACAGTGTATTGCCTTTGCGGTTACCATTGTGGTTTACTTGATGTTGGTACATCTCACGGTAAAGGCTCTTGGGTAGTATGTTGCCCTGGGCCTCAGGATCAAGGTTGGGTCTTAGTGAGGTCTTCCCGTTATCGCTCTGCGCCAGGTTTACTTAAATGGATACAAATACTTCATCTCGACTAGACTCTAGTGTCCCGTGTGTTAAATTTGCTTTGGAGTCTTTTGAAGCTGCAGACACTCCTTAATCTTTTATGACGTGAATCCGTTGTCTGCGGGTCCTGGCTTGACAGACTTCTGCAAAGTGGAGGCTTTAAAGAAGGAGATGGTTGATTTGGTGGAGAGTGCTTTTGGTGTTGGGTATCCTTTGCCCCTTCTCTTGGTTCCGTCTCTGTACTAAGTTATGGACTCATCGGCGGTTTCAGCTGCCATGGCTGCAAGCCTTCGAGGTTAACTTCTCTCTGACTTTGAGCGAGTTTGTTCCGAAGACTATTCGGTCTCCTATCATTTCTTCTGGGTCTTTGAAATTGTAATTGTAATCTTGGACTAGCATCCGTAATGCCCTGATAAATTTCTTTGCCGTTTCTGATGAACCGGGCAAAAACATGATTTGCTTCTGGACTTACGTGACTCGCAAAACGTTCGTAGTATGTTCCTTATTACTTGCCATCATCGTTAGAGATGTCTGACCACATTTTGTAGATATCCCTTCTCTTCTGACCGACCCAGATGAGCAAATAGCTGCATTTCTCCTCTTCTGTTCTGCATTTGAGAGGTCCTGTAAACATCTGCTCAACGTGTTGCTTGAAAAGCCGCCATTTTTCTTTGGCTCCTTTTGGGTTGTCGCCTTCCGACTGCATAACCGGGTATTCCATGTCCCTTAACGCCATGTTTCCGGGGTTTTTGGTTCATCTCTGACACCACATAATAGCCGCGAGCTATTACAAGAAGAACAGGAGGCGATGTAGCTTTTTTAGTTGCTTAAAATATCTAAACAGCATGGCGTGAACTACATACTAAAGGTCGCAAGGCACGATGGTTCGCACCTGCTTACGCCACCGGAAGTGCATTTGAAGTACATATCATCACAGCCCCCAGCCCTAAAACAATACCAGCTGCTACCCTACAATAATACAACAATAGCAGCTTATGAGAGCTGCTATATTTCTGCCATTCACCCCCATTTTTCACATTACATCGCAGCGGTCACATAAAAAGAATGAAAATTCATCCCTTTTGGAAAAGGAATTCTATTCTTAAAGCATATTTCCTGTAGTTTGCAAACATATTAAAGGAACAATATGATATCAAAATTAAATACATGGAGAAACACTCTGAAAATCCGAGTCCTAAATGGGATTTGAACCCACGACCCTCCGTGATGAAGTGATCTACTAGATCAGGGAGGGTCGTGGGTTTAAAATAATCCCATCTGGGACTCGGATTTTTCCGAATTTGTGTGTATCCATGTCTTTCCATCTCACATAGTTCGAAAACATAAAAGGTTGGGAGGAACACTGAGTTAGATTGAACACATCGTGTTAACGAAACAACATTTTCTATTTCAGCCAGCGGAGAACAACGACACGAGGATCTACTCCGCAACAGACAGCACAGATAAACTCGTCGTTTACTTGTATCGTATCGTTGGCACTTCCGGCGGAATAAAACGTTTATACCTGGATATTACACCACAGAGCAGCAGAACAGTAGACGTAAATTCTACCAGCCACACAACACAATTCAACGTTAGGAGCGGCAAAAAAACCTGTTAGTGCATAACCAGATTATAGGACATTTTACCCATCTTTAGAGCTTAACAATCCCTTAAAGTTAGAATTATCAGTAATATAAAGTTAAGTTTCGTTTCGCTGTAACGTTCTCGATAATTGACTGACTTATTTACGGACTGCTAACTGATTTATTGATGTTTGATTGACTGACTGACTGTTTGATTGATTGATTGATTGATTGAATGAATGATTGATTGATTATTTGATCTTTGACAGAACGAGTTGAAGCTCTAAATTTCAACTATATAATTGAATCTA
>JAEMPF020003143.1:0-10000 GCA_022496165.2 Catalaphyllia jardinei | reverse complement strand
AATTTTGTTGTAAACAAGCGGGTTTCGTCGAAAATAAACAACTGAAATTGCATTAAGGGCTTTTGTCTGTTTTATTTTTCAAATTTTATATTTGGCTTTCACGGCTTTCGTATCGAAATCTTGTAAATAATTCAGTTGAAGTCTAATTGAATTTTGAACTAGCGTGCGGAAGAAAATTTGGTGGTGAACAATAAAGACAATAGAGTGTTTCGGAACTATCGGTCTGATAGTTGCCCCTTGGAAATTTGATGTTCTTAAAACTAGCATATTTGCCCTCGAAGCTTCGCTTTCCGCGGGGCAACTATCAGCCATAGTTCCTCGACAGAAACACTTTATTGTTTAAATACATTTGTCAAGTTCCACTATCAAAAACATAGGCACGCATAGCGTCCAAGAGTTATTTTTTTTGTGTGAACTGAAAGGTTTCGGAGATAGCAGAATTAAATCGATGACATGTAAAATGTTTCACCAAACAAACTACAGTAATCTGACACGTCTCCAAATTAATATAGATATCACCTTACTTTCTAACAGGCAATTTGCCCCGTTCTTTGATTAAACCCACACTGTGATTGGTGTGACATGCGCACATGCATAACTTCCCATCACTCACCGATCTCTTAGCCCTTTCAACCCCAAGAGGAATCTTTGCTCAAAAATACTCAAATGAAGAGAACTATTCGCATTTTATAGGAGTCGTAAGTTTACCCTTTTTACAAAACAGTACACCGAAAAAAGAAAGAAAGAGAAAAAACTTTCAGATACGTTGAAAGTCTGATTTAAACGAGAGGCCATAACTTGTTAGCTCGAATTGAATTTACTCCCATGTGAAAAACAAAAGTGTTAAGTTGCCATTTGTAACTAAAAATAGCAATGTCTCGTTTTGTTTGTTCAAACATTTCATGGGAACAAGTAGTGACGATTCGCCAGCTCTAATTGAATTTACTCCCTTGTGAAAAACAAGGGTGTCAAATTACCCTTTGTAACTAAAAATAAAAATATCTTGTTACATTTGTATACAAGAACAAAACAGTTGTCACTTCCACTTATTTCGTAAACGTTAAAGCTGTTTCAAATCTAAATAGTCTCGTCTCCTCTAGAATATGTCTTTTGAACTGGAAGCGACGATTCGTGACCTCTAATTGAATTTACTCGTTGTGAAAAACAAAAGTATCAAGTTACCCTTTGTAACCTGAAATAACATATCTCTTCCCATTTGTTTACTACTGACTCATGAACTACTTCAAAACGCAAAACTTGTCAAATTAACTTGCCACCATTACACTGAAGCAACCCAACGTACATTATGTAACTGTCGCAATCCCCTCCAGACCACACTAAAAATCACAAACCGGCAACATACACGTCAGTCTTTATTATTCAATCACCAAAGTCCTTGTACTTGATACAATCATAGAATTGCCAATACTTCATATACCTCACTTAAGTTACCTTAAAGAAGAAATTTTCTTTTTCTTCTACTACAATTCGTGCTGGCTATTAATGTGATAAAGCTAAAACCCTGATAACATTGACGAGAAGAGATTGAGTTTCATTTATAAGGTATCTTCTTATCCCAGTAGTAAACAAGAACCATTATAAATGTAAAATCGTCGCAGAATAATTTCTTTTTGTTCTGTTGACGAAACTAATCGTTCTCTTCGCGTTTCTCGTTGAAACTTATCACTGAAACTAATCAATGGATGCTGAAATTAACGACTCGCCCTCGACTCTGCAGCATATTTAGGTTTCATTACAACACGCAAACGAACCTGGTCACAACCTCTTCACATTCCCACTAGTGCATTCCGCCCCCTTAAATACAATTGTTCCTATCATAGAAACCACATCAACATCTGAGTAGTAGAGCGGCTAACACTCATTTAATTCAAAACCTTATATAATGGGAAAATCTCACCCTTCATCGCATGCTCGCAGTTATATCCTAAACACTGTTTCTTTGACTGATTATGCAATTGCTAATGACTATCAAACGCGCCCACAACATCCTTAGCCTAAACCACAGAAAATGTCGAGGTAAACCCAATATATGAATACTTCCTCCTCTTTTACAGAAGACTAAATATGGCCGTTCTCAACTGTATCGGGATCAAATTTTCTCACATACCATTTACCTTTACATCAGGAAATTTGATTGGTGTTTAATGGTAGATCCAATCTGATTGGTGTGACATACATACATCTCTCACTGATCCACCCGTCCATAACATGTCCGACGCGCCGACTAAGAGATATTTTTTTTTACAAAAAATAACTCAAAAATCGTGCAACGTGTTGCGTTAGAGGCCGCCAAGAGAAAAATATTTAAAATAAAAGGAATTCGCCGACACCCTTTTGTTCCTTATCTATCGGGGAATGTTTTGACCAAATTTCACGGGAAATCATCAAATCTACATACCCTATTAATTCGCTGGAACGTCAGCCGGTCATTTTGGAGTTGACAGCTTCTGACGGCTTCTGCCGCTTTTGGAAAGCAAAGGCCAAAACAGGACATAATTTTATCGAAATCTACATTTTATAATCTTTTTACTGATATACAGTTTGTGGGGGGTTCATTTACAACAGCGCGCGTATGAAGATTTTTGAATTTTTTTCTAAAGGACACCCGCGAAGGTTTGGAGTAACCTCAAGCTATCTTTTTCCACCAACTAGTTCACACTTGACAAAGATTTAGAGCTTCACTGAACTTTTGAAAACACTCCTCAGAAAATACGGACGCTGATTGGTTAAAAATCATGATTCTATAACTCGATGGGGACACAGAACTAGCACGAGCTGTTGACGCAATGATGGCGCGAGAAAAGATAATTAACATTTTGATAATCAAAATTGGCAAGCTGTTTCCCTTTTTCTCGTCACGGTTTTTTCTAAAAGAAATACAAAACATGTTCTCGGTGCTTCTATCGACTTATAGAAACACTCGTGAAAGTTTGGGAGAACTCAAAAAAGCTGTGGAAACACTCGACTCAATAGAAACACGGTACATGTTTTCTATTTCTTAAATGTCGTAATATATTAGGTCACTTCAATAAATACATCAAATATATAATTCCTTCACAAGGTAGGAAAAACAACAAAAACGTAGAGGTACTTTTATATCAACACGGGTGCTTTAGACTAAGAAACACTGAGATGAAAAACCACTGGAAATTTTCAATATTGGAAGTGCTCCTCAAAACACAGCTCCTTTAATATCCGTTGTCTTCAAGCCAAATTCTCACTTTCTCTGAATCACCTGATAGCCACGTGATATTCAGACGTATCCTCTCCAGAGACTGTTGTACCGTACGCTCGGCGTTTGGCACCGAGTGCTTAGAAAAGAAATCCTGCCGGCAAAACAAAGAAACTTTCATGAGTGAACGGTTATTAAAGGAGCTATGCGCCCTTCGTTTGGGAATGTTGGCTTGAGTCACTCAATATTTACAGAATTTGATAATACAGAAAAATAAAAAAAAACAAATCAATCAATAATAAATCAATAAAAAAGTTCTGTTGTCGCCGTGCTGTGTTTCAAGGTGCTTTTTCAAAGTTCTGAGAAAATGTAACAGCAAGTTTGATTGTTTAGTGTACGAGAACTTGTACATAAAGGACATCAAACCGACTCCATTCGCGCCAACTGCAGCCGGACGTGGCACTTTTGTACATTTTATCGTTATTGTTATTTTTTTAGTATTTTTCTTGTGTTCCTTACCTTGGGGATTATACCCATAGGACCCGCAAATATTTTATGTATTTTTCAAATATTTTATATTCATTTTATATTTTTTTATTTTTTAACTTGATAATGGCGTAACGTAGCGCCGAAACGTCGTTCATTTTTATAAATCATAATGTGTTTTAAAACTCTTTTAGCGTTTAACTTTTTAATCAATTAACAAACAATTTTCGGATGAGGTTGAGCATGATTTCATGAATTATCAAAACCGAGGTCTGTGGTATCTGCCGAAGCCCAATAATTGTTTTATTATACATTTTTTAAACAATAGGCATTCATTAGGCGGTCATCAGGCGTTCAGCCATTTTGTTTCTGAGGAGACCACTCCAAGGGGCTTGGTAACCAGGCAGACGTTGAACTTGACATGATAAATGCAATATCTGCAGCAGATATTGCATTTATCATGTCAAGTTCACAAGCTATTGTGAATTGATTGAATGCTCTCGACTAATCAGGTTTTTCATAGTGAGTAATTAAAATTAATTAATTAATTAATCACTTAATCAATTGCACTAATTAGAGAGGATGGCACGTCAGGCTTAGCTGGTTTTCATTCAGGTTCTTTAACCTGGTCGAATTGAAATTTGGAGATGTTGGTTTTTGTGGAGGGAGGAAAACCGGAGAACATGCACTAACAAAAACCCTGAGAGCAAAGCGCGAATCCACAACAAACTCAACCCACATAAGGCACCGGGCCGGATTCAAACCCAGCCCATATTGATGGAAAGTGAGCACTCTCAGCACTCACAATCCCTGCTTTCTAGCTAGCTGATGATAATCTTTATTCTCCTAGCTCGTTTGCGTGATAGCATATTGACATAAAAGAGAAATTATGAAGTGATCAATTTAGGGAAGTAAGGCAGTCAGTGCACTCACAGTTCCATGATAATCTTACCTGTATTTCCTGGAGATTCTTTGCAGTTGCGAACGAGTCCGTCGTAACCTTGAAATAAAACAAAAGAGGGCGACAATTAACCTTGGAAGATTGTTTTGGGTTGAAAGACGGGGGAAAAACGTAGAGGATTTTGGGAATCGATGAGCTATAAAGGACGGTATGTCATTAGAATCAAAAGCAGGCTTTTTTTTTCTTGCAGACCAACATGTAATCGAACGCCATTCTGGTGTGATCAGAGTGGTACACCAATGTGGCGAACGTATGCTACATGCTGCAATGGCCGAACATTGTCCTAATAATATGAAAGATGCACATTCTCAAATCAAGTTACCTTTTGAAACACATTTTAACTGATTAGCTAACATTTGGTTATCGCGGGTGAATGAGTGCTTGAGTAGCTGTGACATACAACCTCTTGTTAAACCAGACAAAAAAAGTTGACCTGCAGTTGAGTTTGTCAGTTTACCTGAATAAGGCGAGGGAGTAGCAGTCCACTGGCATAACGATTATAGAGTTCTTCCCAGTTGTCCTGCAAAAACTGCCAGGCAAGTTCACGTCCTTCTAAACTACAAAAAAAGACAAATGCGTTTGAAACGGTTGCAAGTGGGAGATAGATCGCACTCGAGGTAAAGTGGTCCTTCGAGCCGGAGCGTATCGTTTCTTTACGGCACTAAGTGACTAGGGGTATTACATTGCTACCCCCCCCCCCTCCCTCCGAATGGAATGGTTCGTTGCCAACTCCCTTTCTAATCCTGGACAAATACAGCTACTGTGTTAGTTTTTGATCAGTCGACGGAGGATCGGCAAGTACTCCTGTTACAATCGGCTATCTTCGGATGTTGCCGCTTGACTTTTACCATGAGGTATCGCCAAGGAGATAAATGTTTTTAAGTTTCTAGGCGTTCCAACTTCTGCAGGTTACCCCTGTATAATCTGCTCCCTTTATTCCGGTTGCAGTGGCACTGTAAGAATACAGTTTGTTCCGTTAACTTTCAAACTTCGCACCAGGCTACTGGATTACCTGCCGGTCACCCCTGCGATGACAAAGACTGTGTCCTGGGAACGAACCTCACTCTGAAAAAAAAGCACAGAGATAAAAAAGTAAAATAAAACGCTAATTCTCTAGCAAGAGCGAAGTCTACTTTGATTTCTTATTAAGATCCAGTACAAAAAGAGAACAGAACGCATGGGAAAAAAACTTCATTTACATTAAACTAGATAGGTAACTAGACATTTCTGACAGAGAGCTGAAGTTTTCAGAGAAAAGAGTGAAGAGTATAAAAGTAAAGACGATTTAATTGATCGGCGCAGTTATGCAGACAACTTAAGCAGTTGTGAAATTAGGGTGCAAAAAGATCTATTTTCAGGCTTTAATTTCACAACTGCTTTAATTGCACACACACCAGAGACTATGAATCATATCTCCATGTCATTCTCTGCAGTTCAAATATAAGAAGTTTCATATATTCACTTGTATTGTTCACCTTCGCCGGGTATATTACGAACCCACTAAGTGGCCAGCTCCCAGTTGGCTTGATAGCTCAGTTGGCAGAGCACTGCACCGGTATCGCAGAGGTCATGGGTTCGAATCCCGTTCAGGCCAAAATATTTTTCAGGCTTTAATTTCACAACTGCTTAAGTTGCGTGCATAACTGCGATGCTCACTCATACCTTCATATCATTCTCCGCAGTTCAAATATATGAAATTTCATATACTCACTTGTATAGTATAAACGTAAGGTAACTTGCGCCTACACAGGCGCGTTGTTTACCCGTGCTTGTTCTCTTTTATTTCATTTTGTCCTCTTTTCAGCTGTTTTACTTTTTATACAGTTCTTGGGCTAATAACCATTACAAATCCTGTAGAAATTATCCAAGCTGTTGAGCCTACCGACATGGAGAAATCCAACACTTTCTTGATCAGTTCAGGTTGTGACACTGCCCCCATACATCTCATCAAACGCACTTTCTCCTCGTCTAAATCAGCTTCTCTAAACAGCTTCATCATGGCGGCCAAGATGATGTCATCACCATGCTTAAGAACTGTGCTGTACACCGCTGACCTCAAGTCCGCTGGGATGGTGGTTTCACCTCTGCAGTGAGCGTCAAATCTTTTACGTGCCTCAGCGATTGTCGCTGGATCGCCGCCGTGTCCCATACAACCTAGAACCAGGCCTCTTAAGAGCGAGTCCAAATGACCTTCAAGAAATGAAAGGCAAGAATCCTGGAAACAAGCTTAACCCGCAGAATTTTGTTTGTCGTTAACACAAACACGAAAACCTAACAGACGTAAAACAATATTGCTAATGACTGGTTAATGCGTGGTTAATAAGTTATTTATCATATGATATGGCCTTTTCAGCGCTATTATTTAAAAGAATACAATAAAAACACCGGAAGTAATTTTCCACATCCGCTTGCGCGCGCAAGAGGTCCTTCGAGATCGTGTTTACTGAACCGAAACGAACCTGGCGATGCGATCGTTCAGTTATTGAAAATATAGTTGTACTTTGTCCATATTTTTTGTTGTTTTCGCCCACGCGCTCGTAGCTTTTACTTACAACTCAAAAGAGCCGTCGAGCCGCGAAAAGTTTTCATAATGCCCGGTCATTACAAGAAAATCTTGCCCGCTCAGGAGCCAATCAGAGCACGCGTAGTATTGTTGCCATATAATAAAGTCGTATAATTACATTAATGCTAATCTTCTTATTTTGAGTTATTGTATCTAACGTTCTGTGTGTGTTTACTTTAGTTAGCGACCGACTACAAATTGTAGTATATAATTACCTCGCTCATAACCTGTCATTTTCAAATATTTCGGGTTTTTTCAGGTTGTCACTCACCCTTATTTTAATTTAATTATTATTGATACTACTATGTAATTTAATTTATAAAAAAAGGGATTAATAAAGCTGCTGTTGTTAATGCAATTAAATTTTGTGTTGTGCTGCTACCTTCGCCCTCTTCAGGGTCCCATCCAACTTTGCTGGCAATTTTCTCATAGAGCTTCACGCGAAAGGACTGGAACCTAGAGTGGAATCCAGTGTTCTGCAACGCCTTGGCCAAGTTATTTAGGCTGGACGTTAAGTCGTTCCATACAGTGTAGTTGGTCTCGTTTCTGAACTGCTCAGCTAACTTCAGGAATTCTGTAATAGACGCAAGACCCGCTCCTGCCTGGAATTGAAAGTTAAAAATGATTCATAAAAATACAGGTTTGTAAGTGATCGCTTAACCCAGACTTCATTAGCCATGGAAACGAAGTACTGACGTTGTCGTTTCATTCATAGCTAGAAAAAAAATGTTGAAAAAATTGTTGCCTCATTTCTGAACAGTACACGTACCGAGAGAATGCCTGCTTTAAGCAATAATTTTTTTTTTGCGAATTTACTTTGAAATAACCTTCTAGCACGCGCATGCCGAGAAAACAGTATCGCCCGTGCATAAAAAAAAACCTACATTACAGACATGCGGATTAACTTCCCTTGAATACCGGCATCCGCGAAACAGGTTGTGCCATGTCAGTTTATCCGTAACATGGAATTCTCTCGTCAAAACACAAATTTCCTCAGAAATTCTTTACAATATTGGTAGAATACCAATCTAACAAGATCACTGGCTAGGGAGTGTGGCAGGAGGTGGGGACGAGGAGGGGGGCGTCCTTCAACATACCAGAGCAAAGAGATCACTCTCTAGTCCCAGTCGGTCTCTTGGAGGAAGACTGTGGTCATCGATGGCTGGTAGTAGAAGATCCAACATGGCGGATGAGTATTGTACTCGATAGAAACCAACTTGGCCTGGGTTTAGCTGCAAAGATATATCATGAAGCGCGTAACGTTTGAAATTTTAATTTCAATTTTAGGATTTGGTTATAAGTGTCACTTAGTCTGTAAACTGTAGATGAGAATGCACGACTCTTTCACTGTAGGCTAACTGCTACAAGTACAGGTGTGTTCTCGTTTTTACAAGCTGCTTCTCGAACGAATTCACTTTGTCTTTGTTTTGGAGAGACAGTTTGCCAATTGAAACGTCTTCTGTTAAGTGGACACCAGGTTGATTTTGCTGCCCAAAACCTGCAGCCAAAAGGCGGACATTTCAAGGACTTTATTTCACAACACTCAGCTCAAACTCCTTTAACATTGTTAAGCAATGTCATTTTAAAGATACGTAGATTATTCCAGTTTGATGCATTGACTGACTGCACATTGCTTTGATCTTACACTGTGTTACACTACGTTACAAAAAGGTTAATATTTAACTACTATGGCACAATATATCAGACCTGTTTGGAGCGGACTCCCTCTATTAAGCGGACACTAGTGAGCGTCCTATGGTTGTCCCATTAAAACAGGTTTCACAGTAACTGTATTAGTCATCCCCCTGAATCGTATGTCAGTCCATCAAGAGTTCCCCGTAGCCTTTGTTGCCTGCCTGTACCCATTTATACTCCTAAAACTAACAACACCTTACCTTAATCCACTGGCCTTTCCCAACTCCAGTGACTACAACAGTACAGGAGTCCTTTTCTAACAGCAATTCAGCAACCGGCTTTACAGGACTTTCACTGGTACACACAGCTACAGGTACCTTCCACTGAGAATAATCTAACAACAAAAGGCTTTCCTTGAGCAACTTTAAATTTTAACTAAAACCATGAGAAGATGAGGAGTACGAGAGTAAAAGCCTTTTTATCATAGGCTTTATTTCCAGGTCAATCCCCCTGAAGTTAATCTAAGATTACCTTCGGATTTAGAAATCTCAGGTGGGTTAGACGAAGCCAATCGTGTGATGCAAACAGTTGCCATTTTCATGGATCTTCCTTCTTTCGCTAAGAAATCACTACAACATTATCGGCTGTAAAACGTTGTAGTTATTCAATTCATGTCCCTGATTGGTTAATGCTCGGTTTTGAGTTTTCGCGCGAAAAGTAACAACCAGTCAGAGTACCTCGATAGAGCTAAGTCATCAGAATGGATTTGTTTGAGTCTGAATCTCAGACGTCTTTCTCGTACTGAGTTGTAGAGAATGAGGAGCATTGAACAGAAGAAGAGATGCCGCGTCTATTTACTCACTCTTTTGTGTCACCATTTCTTTTACCTTCTGTTGCACGATCTGCCGAAAACTTCTTCTGAGATATAGTGAGCTCCATCGATTCTCCTTTCTGGAATAAAACGAACTGATCAGAAATAAACTCATTTTCAAAGAAAATTACATATTCCTATTGTTCACCATTACCTTTCGTGTTCAAAGCTGAATATTTAATAAAGCCTCAGTCCACAGATTTATATAGGCGTTATGTGCTGGTTAATTACATGTATCACGATTGGCAGGTGCGAATAACGGAGGTGCAAGTGTTGACTAATTGCTAATTA
>JAEMPF020033271.1:290-11187 GCA_022496165.2 Catalaphyllia jardinei | reverse complement strand
TCATCATTATGGCAAGTCCTGTGAGCTCTCCACAATACTTGTAAAGTCAGTACTATTTATTTTAAAGTATATTGCAGTAGTGCAAAGTTAAATATCACAAGAGCTAAAGAGGTCCTAACTTTTTATAATTCTTCAATGCAGATTTGTCGTTTGAGTTTCCAAGCATCAGCTCCATTGGATGCCATTTCACAATTCAGAAAACATGTTGATTTGTTCAAGGAGAAAGTTGGCTGCCCTGAATTGGCATTTGAGCACTCAGCCTGGCTCTCTAAACAGTGAGTATGTGTGTCTGACAGAAGAGATCACTGGACTTAGCTGACTGGTACCTTTTTTCTTCCAACAACAGTCATCAACAAAATAATATTCTAGACATAATTTTAAGTACTACTAGAAGAAATGTGTTGAAACACACGAGGAGAATTTGTGCTAACAGTGGAATTCTGATTTCTTGGATGATTACATTTCTGAAACCTTTAATAACTTAAACCAAAGGTCATTTCCCTTGGATTTGTTTCACAGTAATTTTGCCTTAATACTGTATCTCAAACTTCAAATTATACTCAAACCAGTTGCCTTTTTCTGGAGGTTTGAGAAACCATGATTCCACTGTATCTTAATAGCAGAGTTGAAAGGTTGAGATATTAATCAGAGTTACATGCTGCTATTATTAATTTAATTGTCCAGAAAAGGTTAAGCTGTATTTCATGTATTAATACTTTATGAATTAGTGGAAGGACTGACTGAACAGATGGACAGGTGGACTAATAGACTGATCAATCGATTGATTGATTGATCAATTGATTGGTCGGTCAATCAACTGATTGATTGATTGATTAATCAATTGATTGATCAGCCACTGATTGATTGATTGATTGATTTAATGATTGATTGAGTGATCTGTCAATATCAGTTCATTGCTTGACTAGTTCAGCGCTCCAAGCTGCGACCATTTTGGTCTCCACGGCGAGTGGAAAACATTTTTGGCGACCAAAATCCTGGCGAAAGTCGGGTGATGGCGACCATTTTACAGTTAAAAGTTGCCAAAAGGCGACTTTTTGAAAAAGTGAGCTTGGAGCGCTGTGGTTGGGTGATTGATTTATTGATTGACTGATGACCATGACCATGCATGGCTTTAATTTTTTTGCCAGGTTCAGTTTATTTGGAGAACTGTTTGATGAAGCTATCAGGAATGGACTGACAGCATTGCAGGTAACAACATTTATATGGCCTCAGTGTGTTGGAATCACATTCAATTTACATGTATTTGCATTTGAGCCCTGAACAAGCTGTTGGTTTAGCAAGAGTGCGTCTTTTGGACCTACCATTAGTGCAAGAGCTGTGCTTGTAGAATATTGACCAGTGCTAAATATTCTCCCAGCAGGGTCCTGAATGTGGTTGGTTAAATATAAGAAATTTATTTACATGACTTTACGATGGATATTATCTTGTACATGTACAGGAAATTTCTGTTTGCCTCAGTACAAAAGTTTCAGGATATTTATGACTTGACCTTGCTGAAACGTTTTTAGATAGACTATTACTCTAACCCTGCCTGTTCATTTTAAATGATTGTGGAATACATATAGAATGCTTATCACTGGAAAGTTTTATGACTAATCTTATCTAACATCTGAAGAAAATGAAATGAAGAATGGTTACAGCTGTAGCTTGACTAATACTCAGGTTAGCCTGTTTATGGCCAGCATTTAATAATGGTAACGATATTTCTACTCCCCTGTTCTTGAGCTTTCGCATCTAAACAGAGACAACAGCATTTGCTCAAAGCTAATCAAGTATCTCATCACAGACTCAGCACCCAGGGTTCTACTACCAACAAGCTGCCAATAATGCTATTGTGAGGAGACAGCTATGTCAGGGTTTGTGCCATGTAAGTAGTGTAGGATTAATGTAAGTCCTGTGATTTGTACCAGGTAATCAGAACATGGTTTCTACAGCATCATGGCTTAAATAAGGAAGTATAAAAGTTTATAATAGTGTTAAATACTGTATTTGTGGGGTTTTTTTTATGGTATTCTTGTTTTACTTGATTAATAACAAACTCAGGATCTTTTAATTACATGTAACATTACATTTTAAATTGAAAGGTCAAAACTGAACTTCTCACACTGGAATTGAATAACGCATACAGCAAAATATGCATAAGAAAGGGTATGTAGTTGGTTTGTTATACAAGCCAGTTTGAATTATCACAGTTTTGTTTTTTGTCTGTAATTTTCAGACAACCACTCCACTGTCCATGAATCCTCTGGAAAATGCTGGAAACTTGGACTTTTTTGGTCAGAGACCATGGAGGCAAGGATTTCAAGGTAACAAAAAATATTGTACAGCACTAGGTAGTCAGGCAACAGAGCTCTGAGCATAAAGAAATCTATCAAGCTTCACCCACAACTTGCTTCTTAAAAATATAATTGGGGACACTTGGCATCTTGCAGGCAGTTGCTTTGGAGGGGGAATTGCTCCATTGAGCTCACAAACTTATTCAAGCTTATGAAACAGGCTCCTTTGTCTTGACTTAATTACAAATTTAAAGAAAATGCATGTGATTGTTGTTTTTAAGACAACTTAATCCTATATATAAATAATCTTCTCATACACAAAAATTGTTTGCTTGGAGTTTGTCAGTGTCCCTGGATAGCAAAGGTTTACCATAATTGTATTCCACATGTTCAGCTTACCTATTCCATAAATTATTTAGATTTACATGTTAAACCCTCAACACCAGAAATTGGGTTGGGCTCTCCCTTTCCTCAAAGTTCATTTGTTTTTTCTGCAGCATGGTGAGGTATGATGTAGGGAGCTGCCATAAGTCCCACCCCAATAACTTTACAAGGCAAATTGTAATGTCAGGCCAGTGCCCAAAGCTAGAGCTTATCCCGGTTTTTATAGCATCAAGTGACGAGAAGTAATTCTACTTCTGTCTGGAGTGGATGCTAAGGTCACTCCCCAACATAAATTTGCCACCGACCAACAATATACACCTGGTAGGAATGAGGCACTGTGAGAGGGTAGTGTCTTGCCCAAGAGAAAAACCCTATGATCCTGACCAGGGCTCAAACTCAGAGCACTTGATCTAGAGTCCAACATATTTACAATTAGGGCTCCATGCCTCATCACCCATAACTGTTTACGTAAATTGTTTTCCTTGCCAGGACTAATGAATGTATCTGACCTATATTTGCAGGACTAGAACCACCAGATGCTGCAGTGGAGCATGCTGGAATCATTGCACTGCAGGCTCAGGAAATACAAGTGGATCACTCGGTAAGTGTTCATTACATCTTAGTATCATCCAACTAGACTAATGCAAATATTGCATTTTTGTTCCCTACGCTACTTGAGGACTATTAGTAATAGTCATTGATTAGCAAAATTTTCCTGTTTTTCTTTCGTTTTATTCCCAAATAAATATTTATTCAACTTGCATTTGCTAACTTTATTATTGCCTTTGCTGTCCAACTAGTTTGGTGATACTAAACAATTAGTGGATGAGGTTTTTGTGATATCCAGAATAATCAAGGTCGAGGTAAGGGTTATCAGCCAAAGCCAAAGGCTGAGGCTGATAACCCTTACCGAGACCTTGATTATTCTGGATATCACAAAAACTTATTGTTTTATATACATTGTATACATTAAACGAAAAATATTGAAGTCATGTTTTTGCTTCTTCACTGATGGCAAGCAACACAAAGCATGCAACTTGACATGATTACCCTTAGAAATCATGCACCGCGGTCATACATGACATGATTACTGTGACCTTGAGTGTCCTTGACATGATTGTTGTATAATCTGCAGTTGTGTTATCACGGGCGCTGATTTTGAAAATTCACTGTACGCTTTCGGCCAATCAGAAAAGAGTTAGCGAGTTCAATGTATAGTAATTAAAACAATTAGACACTCAAGGGCCACAGGTCAATAGCCCATTCGGCTTCGCCTCATGGGCTATGGACATGGAGCCCTTTCAGGCTACAGGTCTAGTTGTTAAATGGCAGGATTTAATCAAGAGGATATGGGAAGGGAACATCATGAGGTTGTTTCTTATTCAGCATCAGGCAAATTCAGGGGGATGATGTGTCTAATTGTAGAAATTACAGATAACTTTCTTATTAAAGTCAGAGAGTTTTTGCAAACAACTGCCTTATTTTGTGAAATGGAAAATCAGTGTGTAGCAAAATCCTTACTGCAATTTCAACAGTGAGTTTGTCATTTGACTGCCTGTTTTGTTCATTTAACTTGCCATGTAAGTTACATGTACAAAGTAATTGTGTAAATGTGAGGGAATGAAGTGTCTAGTCTAGTTAGTCAGACATTTTCTGAGCACAACTGTCTTATTATATGACACAGAAAGTCGGTTCCTAACAAAAACCTTACAGCAAATTCAACTGTGAGTTTGTCATGTGATTGCTATTTTTTTACATGTGTACACCATCTTGTTTGTTCTTTGTTTTTTTGGTTTTTTGCAGTGGATCATCATTCCTCTTCTCAGCAGTGCAGTGGCTCAGTTTAAAAAATACAAGTCACCCAGAATGAAAAGATATCTGAGTAAGCGATACTGTTTACTTTTTTTATTTTTTTGTCTGGATGAGCAAAAAAGATGGCAAATAATCTTACCTTTTGTATATTTTTGTTTAATATGTATCTGTATACTACTGGAGTTCTTGTGGATAAATTTGAGTTCCGAGGTGTAGGCCTAGGCTAACAGTGATCATATTACTTGCTAGTTGTGTATTTCACCTAAATTACACATAGATATAGCAGCTTTTGTAAGGTCTCACATGAGAGAAGAACTCTATGCTTAATTGTTATTCCATTTAATTGCCTTTCTTAGTGCATGAAGAAATACTTTTTATAAAAAAAATCAATTCTTAATTCTGTCTGTAACTCTATTTTATTGTAAGGGTCATCCACTAGATAAGCCTTAGCTATTCGGATGATCCCAACTCGCTCCCCCATTTTGTCATTTATTCCTTAGCTGTACTGTGTTTAGTTGCCTATGTGAATCTAACCTACATGTATATGTGCAAGTGAAGAATGATCATCGCAGTAAATTTTCCAATTTAAGCAACTGGAAAGAGGAAGCCTGAAAACTGAATTCAGGGCTTGAACGGGATTCAAACCCATGATCTCCGCGATACCGGTGCGATGCTCTAAGCCACACATAGCTTCATAGCTCAGTTGGTAGAGCATCGCACCGGTATCGCGGAGGTCGTGGGTTCGAATCCCGTTGAAGCCCTGAATTCAGTTTTCAGGCTTCTTCTTTCCAGTTGCTTAAATTGGAAAATTTACTGCGATGATCATTCTTCACTTGCATCTATAACCGCAGTTCAAATATGAAATATTTCATGTATGCCTCACATCATAACCTATATGTCTTGTTAAACTGAGCTGAGGTTAATAAATCATCTTGTATCATCTCTTGTATCTTGAGTAGCTCAATTACCAAAACAAACAACAAAAACAACTTACCCAGCTTCAAAACAATAACAGCAATTACACCATGGTGACCAATACATTTACAAGCTTACAATAGCTGCTTGTGAAATTTGTTCCAGTGGTGACATCTTGGTACAAATAGACGAAGTTGTTGCGGCTTATCTCCATAACCATATGCCGACTAGTTAAAACTGGTTTGTGAGTAGACAAGTAACAGTTTCTTTACTGTTTAGTGGTGCAGATGGGTGAGGAATATTACCATGCTAGAGACTACAGCAAGGCTTTAATGTAAGTATAGTAATATTTTGCAAGGATTGATGTGTATGATTCCATTCACGCCTTTTTCTTAACCCTGTGTTTTCACGATATTGTGTTTCCGGGAATATCCATTTTCCTGATATAAGGGTCTTTGTTTTGACAGATGCTGCTTTGAGAACACTTCATAATACTCTTTGACTGTTGGTGTTTCAGGTTGTTGTGTAGAGTCACGTGGGATTACCGCAGAGAAAAATGGTGGTCACTTCTTACGTCAGTGTTAATCACATCAATGAGGTACTGTGTAGTTATTTGTTATTTTTCATTGAACAGTAGAAGATTACAATAACAGCATAATTTAGAAGCGAACTACCAGAATGGACCAAGAATCTATCTAATCAAGCTGGGTCACTTTAACCACTTTCCTTGTAGAAAGGCCCTGTCAGCTGATAGGTGTTGTACTAATAATAATAAACAATTATCGGATGAGGTTTTTGTGATACCCAGAGTAAAGGTTATCAGCCAAAGCTGAAGGCTGAGGCTGATAACCCTTACCCAGACCTTGATTATTCTGGATATCACAAGAACCGAATCTAATAATTGTTTTATTATACATTGAACGAAAAAAAAATGGAAGTCATTTTTTTTTTGCTTCTTCACTGACGGGAAGCAACACAAAGAGCGCGAAGTTGACATGATTACCCTTAGAAATCATGCCCCGCGGTCATACATGTCATGATTATCCGTGACCTTGAGTGTCCTTGACATGATTATACACCTTATTCCAATTTTAGTATTCTTTTGTTTACTTGCAAATTAGCCCTCGTTGCCTCGTTTAAGGAAAAATATTCTTTTGAATTTCGAGTTTAAAAACGAGGCAACAAGGGCTAATTTGCAAGAAAACAAAAAAAAATACTAAAATGGCGGCCATTTTGGAATATTGTGTATTGTATAATCTGCAGTTAGGACGTCACGGGCGCTGATTTCGAAAATTCACTGTACGCTTTCGGCCAATCAGAAAGAGTGAGAGAGTTCAATGTATTATAATTCTTCTAAATAACTGTATAATTATCATAAATTGACTTTACATCTCGAACATGGCACATACATGTACAACGGATTACGTGTAAAGTTAGAGCTGGAATTGGTTTTTGTGGTAGCTCCCCATACAAGGAAGTTCTAGAGAGCATGTAAATATAGATAAAATAACGATTTATGCGAAATCAATATTATAACATGCAATATGTTGCCATGTTTAGTGTAAAGGATAATTACTTCGTTTCTTCTTTTGACACTATTATAATGTTATAGTTGCTTTGAAAATGCAAACACAGTTGAGTCTGGGATGTGGATGGGCAAGATCTGAGCCTGATCGTACTTGTTATCCTTTTAATAGACCCGTTACTCTGATCACTAGAGATGTCGTCAAGTCTTTTACTTTCCTGAAGGTGTTTGTATCTGGTGTTTGTCATTTCAGGTGTGCTTATCTTGTCGGAAATGTCCAAGAGTACATCACTCTTTCACTTGAATTAATGGGAAGGTGTATCCTTTCAAACTTGCCAGTTGCTGGTCATTACTTAATGTCATTCTAATCTTACATTACAAAATAAGTACGTACGTTGTATAACAGATGTAATCGTTCCCACGCTAATGCGGATGCAATAGGTCAAGCTGTAAAACGTTGCTTGACTAATGGACTTGTAAAGTTTAATCCATACTACTCGGAAATTCTTTTGGCTTTCGCTTTGAACGCCCAACTCCACCATGCACCATAAAAAATTCCCTTTTATCACCCCGCTCCAGTTGTACATTGGCATCACATTAGGCTGGTATCGACATTTTCTGGAACCATTCAGTGTTATTCTTCGCTGTTGCTGGTAATAGTTGCGGAAAAGTCAAATTAAACCTGTTGACTTTGATTGGCAGTTTAACTCAGATGTTACCTGGTTACAGTTGACGCCGCTAAACTGTAACAGGATTTTATTCTCCTCACCAAAGTAAACAGGTCTGAATGATATTTATCTTTAAATGAATATTCCTTGATTCTGAAACAAATCAGATGTTGAAAATTCACCTGAAGAAAAAACAAGATGTCAGACAAACCTCATCCAAGTTATGTCGGTAAGTATGGGGCTTTATACAGACTCTAGAATGGGGTAATCCAAGAGCTACTGAAGCTCAACACTCGAGCTTCAGTTTTGGTAACAGGGCAGTCATTCCAGTTCGGAATAAACCTTGCGTGCCTCTGTTCTCAATTGCTAGAATTTATGAACAGTCTTTGTTTTGGTCTTCTCAAGATGTTATGATTCGTTGCTGTGCGTCTGTTCAGTAAAAGATTGATTAAATTTTCAAAAATTTAAGGTGGCTCCTGAACCCCACCGACGTGATTTTTCTAAACTTTGCCAAAAATTGTGCGTTATCATGCTTAGTAAATGTTGATAATGTAAACAAAATGTCACCGCGCCGTTTTTGAATTATAAGCCCCTAAAGCTGTAATTAATAATGTTTTAGCAGGTCATACTGGTGCTATGGTAACCTATTGTGTTGTGAAAATGATAACAATGTGTTCACCAATGACTGGACAATTGTTTGATTCCATGATTGTAGCATGAAGTGATAAAAAGTGTTTTTAACCACCCATCAAAATGTAAGTGCTGGAAACTGTTTTGAGTCACCTTAAACAGCAAAGAGAGTTTGTTGCGGGGTACTCATGATGGGTAGGGGGCCATATAGCACATAAGTTTGCCACATCTCATTTAGATTATAGTGGTATCCCAAGTAAAGAGTGATAATATCCTTTAGGACGGTGAACGCCAGAACATATACACGATCTTACATGTACAAGCTTTATTAACATTAAAGTTTGTGGTATGACTGTGGCGAGCATGGTCACCGAACCCCATACTTTCGTGTCCCAGCCAACAAACAAACTCAAACGTGTAGAGTAAACTGAAATGAAGAGAATTTGTGTTGTTTGCCATTTCTTTGTGTATGACAGAATGAATGCCCTGAGCCCGAGCCAGGATGTGACTTTGAAGCAGTAGAAGAAGCAAAGGAATTGTGGAAAACACTGAAGGCGTCGCCTCAGACCCCCCAGGTGTTTACCATACCAATGGAACAAATAGCACCATTTGGTGAGAATGATGGTTTTTATGCCACGAAGAACGGTTTTCAGTGTCGTAAAACCAAACCCGAACTAGTAACGTAACAATTAGTCTACTCAGCCAATCGCAAACCATTAACCTACATCAAAATTAAAGTTATTGCCTGATTACTTTCGACTCATTTATGACTGTTATATATGCTGCTTGCTCACAAATGTTGTAGACAGAAGCTTAAGTTAACAAAAATGACCGTACGCTTACCAAATTCACCACACTTGTTCATGGTAAATGTACATATTCAGTAGATCATAGAAAGGACGTTTTTAAGTTGTGACAACTCTGGTGGGACGTTGGTAATTCGATATTACGGAAAGATTAGATTATATCAGTCATCATTCAATGGGAAATTCACGGGTTTGCTCATAGAACACTTTGATTTTTATATAGTGTCTAACGGTAAACATTTAATTGTTCCGGATTTATACGTTTGTTTTTCAATAAAACTGACATCGTGTCCCCGTCAATCTTTCAAGTTTACTTGGTTTAGCTGTCGAGCAAAGAAAGAGTAGGAATTCATCCAGGTAATCAACGGTTGGTTAGATCACTTTTGGCTGCTTGAAACTGAATAGCGTAGCAAAAAGGCGTACACTCACCTTAATTGGTGAAGGTGGATTGCGTGGCTCAAATTTGAACAAATTACAAATCAAGCATAAACTAAACCAAATCCCATATAATATGATTACTTCTACGTGGACCCTTTAAAATACCTTATACCTAAATACCTCATTACATTTTTCGCTTGCCGTTTGTCTGTTATCTTGATAACCGTCTTTTTCTCTCTACAGTTGAATGCAAGGTTGTATTTGATTCGTCTACAACCGCGGCAGATACGACCATCCTCCTTCAAATTTACTTGAGGTTTGTTTTCAACGCCAGAGAGTCACGTGCTTCGTCAAGCAGTGAAGAAAATAGTTTTGTTTCTTCTTCTTTCAGGGTAACGTGTCCATTCCCAATCCGTTTTTCTAAGATTGCCGTTTTTTTCAGCAATCAGGTTAGTTAAACGCAATTCTTTATCATAAGATAATTGTTATTAATATCAATCTACTGGCGTTCTATCACGAATGTCGTTCGCTGATTGCCTACGCTACTCACTATCTGCTCTGATACTGAGCAGCGAAGTTGTGTGCGCTTGTTAACAAAATGATGGCCGCTTCTTTGCTTTCCAAGTGTCTGTGAAGAGGATTTAGATGAAGTTTGAAACGACCAGTAGATTCATACTGTTCCCTCGTCAGCTATCCCGCGTTATAGTTCGCCACTAAATTGTCTCCGATTCATATTGGTTTAAATTTATCACGTGACGCGACAACTTTCGTCCGCGGAGAGACACTATCAGCCCTTATAGTTCAGCACAAAATTTTCCTTTGTCGTCATTGGTCAAAACTGATCACGTGGTACAGTTTCGCGCGGGCACTATCTGTCATTATAGTTCACCACTAAATTTTCCATTGTCGTCATTCGTCAAAACTGATCACGTGGTACGATATCGCGCGGGCACTATCTGTCATTATAGTTCACCACTAAATTTTCTCCGATTCTTATTGGTTTAAACTGGTCACGTGACGCGATAGTGTTCGTCCGCGGGGACACTATCAGCCCTTATAGTTCACCACTAAATTTTCTCCGATTCTTATTGGCTTAAATTGATCACGTGACGCGATAGTGTTCATCCGCGGAGGGCCACTATCAGCCCATAGTGCCCGTCCGCCGAAAATACCCGGATGGATAGTAGTCGTCCGCCGGAAATACCCGGATGGATAGTAGTCGTCCGTGAAAATTTTGTTGTAAACAAGCGGGTTTCGTCGAAAATAAACAACTGAAATTGTATTAAGGGCTTTTGTCTGTTTTATTTTTCAAATTTTATATTTGGCTTTCCCGGCTTTCGTATCGAAATCTTGAAAATAATTCAATTGAAGTCTAATTGATTTTTGAACTAGCGTGCGGAAGAAAATTTAGTGGTGAACAATAAAGACAATAGAGTGTTTATGTCTCGGAACTATCGGTCTGATAGTTGCCCCTTGGAAATT
>JAEMPF020033270.1:0-11188 GCA_022496165.2 Catalaphyllia jardinei | reverse complement strand
TTAGCAAAGCATATAAACTACTGTATGTGTGGCCCCGCGGCCCAATGAATAAGGCATCTGACTACGAATCAGGGAATTCCAGATTCGAATCCTGGCGGGGTCGATTATTTGTTTTGTTAATCGAAAAGACAAAAATACTTGCTCAAATAATCAAAGTACATATGTTAAATATAAAAACTAGCCGATCAAATTATATTATCCAATATACATGAAAAATATTTTTTAATCTAGTTTGGAAAAACTGTTTTTAAAGATTTTCATTGCTCTCTGGAGATGACTACTTTTCTTTTTGGTTATTTTAACTCCCTTAAATAATCAAAGTAGATATTTAATTCAACAAATACACACTAAATGAAAAGGGCGATCAAATGGTCATTAACCAAAATAAAAATTGTTTTCTTCATTCTAATTTTGAATAACTGCTCTTAGAAATAGGCAAAGAGCATTTTTTTTTTATGTTTCAGTGATTGAAGCATATAAATTACTGCTAATATAGGATATAGATAAAATTTTATTTTTCGGCAGGTCTGGATTTCTTTTTCGGCAGGCTTGCGAAATCACAAGTATAGTGCTCAATTCTGACTACACTCACACGAGATATTCAAGGTGAAAAGTTTATTTAGGATGAGTCAGTCAGCCATGAGCCGTGCGATTCAATGTAGCCTAATATCTATTGAGTTATTCATAACTATGTGAAACAGTGCTACGCCAGATACGAAAAACCAGTAAAAAACCACCCTTTAGATGTCGCTAAAAAATATGTGGAAACGTATTCCTCATCTAATGCAGCAGCACGAGACCCCGAGGAAAGAGCATCCTACAATATGCGAGTTGATTCAAAACGAAACGTAATCCTAAAAATAAAAATAAAGCGGGCGAACACTCCGACTGACCGACCTAGAATGACTTAAATCACCCGCCAAAACCTTAAATAGTCCTAAAGCAACCCGAGATTCACCGCGAGTCTCTCCAACGTGCCGTCAGAATAATAATTTCCGACTAATTCGTCCTTCAAACGTCAGAAATTATATTTTTTCGAATAATCATTAGCTCTCTGTGATTTTCATTTTATTCTCGGCTTTGTGTTATCCACAACTGAGAAAAAATTGGTTGCATGTTGGCCAATGTCGCTTGATTTCAGAGAATTCAATCCTAAAAAAGGATAATGTTAGAGTTTTGAGTCGTGACTAGCGAAGAATAAAACACATGTGATCTGCTTAGTAGTATAGTAGTTGGGGTTACCAGCACAGTTTTAATATTTTTTTTATTTTTGATTTTGTGCTCGTTTCCCCAACCACTTATTTTTGATTTTTCTATACCACTAAATCTTTAATTTTTTATTGTTCATTTTTTTCGATTGGATTTTAAAGACTGAAATTTTTCTATATTATTTTTCCAACAATTGAACACTGAAATTTTTCTAAACACTGGAAAAACAAAATAATAAAAACTAAAGAAATAAATATTGAAATCCAATTTGTATCCAGACCAAAACCCGGGACATCAGTCTGGAACAAAAACCTTGAATTATACTTTTATAATGAAATGTAATATGAAAATTAACAAATATTCTTATGGCCATACGCATAACTTGTTCGACCGTCTTCATGTATAATCGAAAAGCAGATGTTATATTAGGGGATTCCCCACTGACAAGTCTAGACATGTCTCGTTTTTAAACCAATCACAATGAAACAAGTCAGAAGTGTTTTGTTACAAATTATTGAAGTAAATTTTACTGCTAATTTTTACTTGAATGATAAATTATTGAAGTAAATTTTACTGCTAATTTTTACTTGAATGATTAATTTTTGAAGTAAATTTTACTGCTATTTTTTACTCAAAAGTTTGAAGTTTGTGTTGAAGTTTTTCAGAAGTTTTCAACTCAATATGCTGAAATCAATATCAACAGTTGTGGTATAATGTGATATATAGTGACAAAAATATGAGATTATATTATAATATAAGATGACTTGCAACACTGTTATCCATGATGAACTTATTAATGATGGTGAAACGATGTGTCTATTCTGTGATAAACAATTAACAACAATTACTAAAGCAGTTGAGCAATGCTGTAGTGAACAGGATATGGAAACTGTAAATGGTATGAATGCCTGTATGAATTTTGGTTTAGTTCATGGTTATGATTTTGTAACAGAGAACTTCAACTTCTATGACAAAATGTATTTGATACAACAAAAATCGGTATATCATCGAAAATACCGTATTGAGAATGTAATAAATAGTATATATTTTAAGACTAATATTCAATTGACTTTTCAACAAAGAGAGAAGATCCATAAAGTATTCATTGAGATTGATAGTGTTCTTCATAAGGTTAATGATGATCGTAAACGGATGATTAGTATTAAATTTATTATGAAGCAATTATTCGAGATGCTCGGGCTTCCTAACAAAGATATCAATGTAACGAAGTCCAAGAGGACATTGAAATATTATAAACAATATTGGGAAAAGGTTCTGTCGTTGAAAGGTGATAGAATCCAGTTGATAATTAACAAGTGAATTTTTCATCGTATTTACTAAGATACTTATCAATAATAGGACTGTTGTCTGTCACATAATCATCAATGTTCTTCATTGTATTATGAAGACATGAATTGTAATTTCCACTTCTCATCATATCCCTTATCTCATTCAAAAGATGTTGATAGCTTTGGTAAGCATAAATACAATTTTGGATCTTGAGATCAAGGTTTTTATGTGACATCCAACCCTGAATCAAAAGTGCTGCTGTACTGATTGCAATCAAACTGATGCCACCAGTTGCTATGCTGCTTGCTAAACCTCCAGATGCAAATATGATGGACAATGAGTTGCCTAATAATTTCCATTCTTTGAAACGTTTCAATGCTTGTTTGTGAGCCCAACACTTTTTATGATATGCGCGATAGTAAGATTTTAATTCATTTACCTGTTCTTCTGTTAGTTCATCTGAAATGTGATTCCAGTTGAATATACTTTTCAATGGTCCTTTATTGTGAATTATACCGTTCAAAGTGTAAATACTTTTTCGTGACTCTTTCATATATATTAGTTTATATTATTGTTCCTTGAATCTTTTCATATTCTTTGATATCTCCATAAGCATCACTACTCAAATTATAGATATTTTTGGTTATTAAACCTCTCTGAATAGTGAAAGGGGAATCTGACACATATATTATACTGAAATTTTCATTATTATTTTGAACACCATCATGAGTTACAGTGGTTGCTTTAGAGAGACCGCTAAAAATAATTTTCATAGTTTTATCTTTAATAAATAACCAAAAATATAATTGTTTTCCTTTAGCATTATTTGGAATATTTATTGTTTTTAAACTCGGCTCATCAATTAATGGATTTTTTGAAAATACTACTCTATCTTTACCGATGAAAATGTGAATGGAAGGAATACCACCTTCCCAGTGTAAAGTTATTAACATGTTATCATTTGTAGTCTTTTTATGTTTGAAGGTCAAATAAAAAGTCACATCTCCACTGTTATCACTATTTGTTTGATATGAAAAATTATTTTCAGTTCTACCTTTAATAGAATCAGGAAAATAAAGATCTTTTATTAATAATAATTTTGAATCATTTCTTATTAAATTTCTATATATAGCTTTAGTTAAATCACTATTTTTGTTGAATTGTGTTTGTAAATCTGAATGAATTGTTTGTATGGAACTTTGTAAATTACCAACAGAAGTTTGAAAGGATGTTTTAGTATCATTTAACTGTTTGAAATTGATGGCATCACTATCTTCATTTCCATCTCTGAGGTTTTTAATTTGCTTCTTACCCATATCAAAGTCAGCTTCAAAATGAACTTTTTGATTTTCAATATAATAAAACCTGTCCCAAACTAATAGTTCAACATCATTTTGAGTACCAGCGACACCATAAACAATAACATAAATAGTGGTCTGAGGATTAGTCTTACCTTTTAATCTAATGTCAATATCTAAATCATCAAAACTGGGATTTAAAACGTATTTAGAAAAATGGATGATACTACGTGTCTTGGTTCCATCTATTCTAGAATTAATCTTTCCAACAGAGAGAGTTCCACTTGATGCATTTATCTCATCAATTGTAATACCATCTTCAACATACATTTCATAAACCATTGTGTAAGAACCTTTTGGTAAATATACCAAATCAATTGATAGTCTGGTACTATAATAACCTATACTTGAATCATAATCAATTTTGAATTCGTAAGCTTTTTTTTTCACTGAATGAAAATCTTTATTCTGAACTCCAATTTTGTGAATGTCATCATCATCTTCTTTAAACTCATCAGTATCCATCACTCTTTTGAATACATTTTCTTTTTCAATTGACTCAATTGAATTCTCTTCTGATTCTTTAATTTTCTTATCAATTATACCATTTATAACTGTATTATTATCAACAATTGCATTAGCGACAAATTTTACATTAGCAGCATATGTGGCTTGGTGATCTTCTGCTTCTTTCAAATTAATTATATTTTGATTTCCCATATCTAAATTTCCAGTCATTGCTTCACTTCCATCTGTTAATAAATAATCTATCTCAGAAATGAAACGGACTAAATAGTCTCGTGTACTTTTTAAAAGTTCAAAATTAACAGCTTTATGTTTTATTTGTTCATAATTTGGATTTTCTCCATCGTCTTCAACAATTGTTTTAATATTATCAATCAAATGTCCACCAGCATTAAAATCTGCATTCATTGCTACTGTGCCATCAACATTAATAAATTTGTCTGTATTTGCAGTATGTGGTATTTTAGCAATTTGAGAATCGACAAATGCTTTGCTGACTAAACTGTTATCATCAAAAAGTCCATCATAGTAAGGTTCACAGTTTTTTATTATATTCTGTTTGAGATCATAATATTCTTTACCGTCTTTGTCCACCATTTTGAGAAAATTTTCATTTAGATATCCTTTGTTAACAACACTTCTCAAATCTCTAGCTCTAACTTCCAAAGCATCATCAACCTTATAATCATCTAAATTTTCCACAGATAGAATGTGATTTTTATCCATATCTAAATCACCAGTCATTTTTCTACTACCATCTCTGGGAAGTAATGGTGTAGTATCTATATGGACTTTTGCTATTTCTCCATCAACATAAGATTTAGCGGCTTTATCAGCAATGGCAACATCCTGCTTAGCGTTTTCAATATCAACATATTTCTTATTAGCAGCATTATCGTATGCTACGGGATCACCTAAACCATCAATAAGATTACCATTGAGATTTAAATTCTCAAAATAGAGAATTATATGATTATCAACAACATCACGGACATTAAAAATAGTATGGTCGAAAATTGTTGAGTATTTACCCTTCACCACTCTTGAATAAAACAGAAATTTAATGTTTTTATTGTATTGAGAACCATAATATCTAAGTTGAAATCTTATCCCATCATCTACTCCAGCTCTTCCATCAGTTGTGAATTGAATGATTGATTTGGTGTATTTACCATCAATTTTATCACTGTCAAATGTTTTCATAATGAAATGACTGTCACCATGGACATTAAAAATTATTGTATCATCAACACGAAAACTACCAGAACTACCAATAACAAATATTTCAAAAACGGAGGTATAAGTACCACTCTCTAATTGATTACCTTTCATTTTTATACTAGACCAAGCTTGCCCACCAAAACCAGTATCATAACCTTCTTTCTCAATTATATATGCATCATTATGCGCTTTATGATTTTGAAAAAAATGGTCTTGTGATGTATTTGGTGGTTGTTTTACAGTTAATTGACTCTCTTCTTCTACCATGGACTGGACCTTGTCGTGGTGTAGAAGCTTGCGTGGCTTGATGATCTCAAGGGCTGTGCTGACTGGGTGTATATCCCTGGCAGGTTCAACCATGTCAGAGAGGTCTTGAGTGAAAGCCCCGACAAAAGCAGTCCGACAGTTTCCTGGTCTGTAAAATCAGGTTGGGCAGAGGACCAGCAACCCTCTCCTGTAAAAAACAATTCGCTACAGAAACCACTTCAATTACAGATGCTATTCGGGATCGGACCTGTGCGACCTGCGACATTCCTGATGAGAGTTTCCTCCAATGGGGTGAAGCAACAATGACTGCTCCAGGTGAAAGCCGTAAGGAAGCCAGAAGCATGATAAGGCCGCATAAACGATCCCTCCTTACACCTAAAGACCACCTAAACATAGGATGCTGGAATGTCAGAACAATGTATACCATCGGAAAGACAGCAACAGTAATGAAAGAAATGAGAAGGTACAAACTGAGCATTTTTGGACTCAGTGAGGTAAGATGGACGGGCTTCGGAGAAGTGAAGACTACCACGGGAGAGACACACACGGTGTCGCTCTAGCAATGAATGATGAGACAAGGAAGTGTATGATGAAGTGGAACCCCATCACGGACAGGATCATCAGCGCTCGGTTTTTCTCCAAGTAAGTGAAGTTGACGGTAATTCAGATCTACAGCCCAACGAACGACGCCAGCGATGAGGACAAGGACACTTTCTACGAGTTGCTACAGAAGGAGATCGATGCCACGCCACGCCATGACGTACTGATTGTGCTGGGAGATGCCAACGCCAAGGTAGGCTCAGACAACACTGGATGGGAAGGAACAATAGGCAGCGAAGGAATTGGCGCGATGAACGATAATGGGATAAGATTCGCATCTCTTTGTGCTGAGAACAGCCTTGTCATCGGAGGCACCTGCTTCAAACATAAAGACATCCACAAGTATACATGGACATCGCCAAACGGCCGTGACAGAAATCAGATCGATCATGTCGCAATCCGAAGAAGATTCAGAAGATCCCTACTAGATGTCAGAACACAGCGGGGAGCAGACGCAGCTAGTGACCACCATCTTGTGCGATGTAAGATACGTCTGAAGCTGGCAAGGAACAGGAAGAAACAAACTACAAGGATTATCTACGACACCGCGAAGCTAAAGGATCCACTGCACAAGCGAAGCTTCCACATTACCCTGAAGAACCGTTTTGAGGCTCTAAGAAACGACCACCAAAGCATAGACGACACATGGGCAGAGTACAAAGACATCTATCGTAGGACGGCGACTGAAACACTTGGGCAAAGGGAAAGATCACGAAGGGACTGGCTAAGCCCTTGTACCTGGAACTGTATCGAAGAGAGACGAAAGCTAAAACAGAGCGTTTTGAACTGCCGCTCAGAACGAGTGAAGGAAACCAGACAGCGTATGTATCACATGAAGGACAAGGAAGTAAAAAGGAGAGCGCGAGCCGATAAGAGGCGAGCCTTGGAAAGAGTCGCAGAAGAGGCGGAAAGAGCAGCACAACAAAACAATATGAAAGAGCTCTACACCAAGACAAAGCTATTAAGTGGGTCCCTCAAGAAGCCAAGCACTGGAATGCGTACAAAAGACGGCAAAGTCATCACCAAAGAGGAAGAAGTGCTTGAAAGGTGGAAAGATCACTTCTATGAGATCCTGAATGTGACCTACGAGGAAATTGACCTTCCTGAAGAGTGTGAGCTCGGTGACTGTGTAGAACCAATGGAGATGGATACCAGCCCTTTCACAATCCAAGAGCTGAGACAAGTGATATCACGTATGAAGAACGGCAAAGCACCCGGTGTGGATAACATTAGTGCAGAAATGCTAAAAGCCAGCCCTCCAATCGCCCTGGACCAACTTCTTAATATCTGCAACCAGACTCTTGACCAATGTCAAGCACCATCTGACTGGAAGAGAGCTCTCTTGGCCAAAATACCTAAGAAAGGTGATCCCTCTGTCTGCGACAACTACAGAGGGATTTCCCTACTTTCAGTGCCATATAAAATCTTCTGCAGAATGCTCCTGATGAGGATGCAGGAAGGGGTTGAGAATAAGTTACGAGAAGAACAGGCTGCCTACCGAAGAGGAAGAGGAACAACTGAACAGATTTTCATTCTTAGGAATATCTTAGAACAGAGTGCTGAATGGCAAACACCCTTGTACGTTGGTTTTATTGATTTCAAGAAGGCCTTTGATAGTGTAAGAAGAGACAAGCTATGGAACATCCTCAGGCATTATGGCATTCCTGACAACTTCGTTAACATCATACAAGAACTTTATGATGGAAGCACCTGTTGTGTTGTTGAAAATGGACGAACATCAGACTGGTTTCCTGTAGAGACAGGGGTCAAGCAGGGCTGTGTTATGTCAGGTCTTTTATTCAACATCATCATTGACTGGGTAATGAGGAACACCACCAATACACGGCGAGGCCTGAGATGGAAGTTTACCACAGTCCTGGAGGACCTAGACTATGCGGATGACATAGCCCTTCTCTCCAGCCGGTACAAAGATCTCCAAGAGAAGTGCACCCGCCTCCATCAGGTCTCAAGGTATACCGGACTTAGTATCAACACCACCAAGACAAAGGTGCTACGAGCAAATGCCAAGGTCGCCAACACGATCTCCATTGATGGCTTAGAAGTCGAAGACGTCAACTCCTTCATATACTTAGGTGCCACAGTCCACGGAGCTGGCGGGTCACACGAAGACATCACACGCAGGCTGTCAATTGCAAGAAGAGCATATGCCACTCTAAATCCTATCTGGAGGTCTAAGACATACAGCAAGCACACTAAGCTGAGAATCTTCAAGAGCTGTGTGATTTCTATTCTCCTATACGGCGCCGAGATGTGGAGGGTTACATCGACAGACATGGAGCGCCTGGATGTTTTCCATCGAAAATGCCTTAGAAGAATCCTTGGCATATTTTGGCCGCACACCATCTCTAATCGTGAGCTCTATGAAAGAACTGGAGAGGATCCCATCTCGGAAACTTTGAAAGTCAGACGATGGAGGTGGATCGGTCACGTTTTGAGGAGAGAGAAGGATAACAACTGCAGAGTCGCGCTCACTTGGACCCCTGAGGGCAGGAGAAAACGCGGCAGACCAAAGATCACTTGGAGGAGAACCATTGAGGCAGAACGAAAAGATCTTGGATGGACAAACTGGACCGGGGTTGAGCAGAAAGCATTGGACCGTGACGAATGGCGTTTGTTGTTGCGTGGCCTTATGTTCCACTCAAGGAACGAAGAGGATGAGTGAGTGAGTGAGTGACTCTTATCACCAAAGTCTTTATAAAATCGGAAACTTGGTTGTAAATGATAACTATTTTGACTGACTTTAGTATGTTCTTTTAACACTTTTAAACTAACTGCATCATTATCGTTAGTAGACTCACCAATATTAGTTAATCGCTTCCCTTCAATATCATAATTACCATCATCTGTTAAATTGAATCCAACACCAGGTAACCCAGGTAGTCCACGTTTACCAATGGCTGATGATGATGAAGGTAAAAGTCCGTTTGAATAACTCATTTATATTAATATATTATATTTTTTCATTGAAATTTTTAGTAGTGAATTTTCGTGGCTTATCAATATAAATAAAGGAATATGGTTCCTTAGTTGCTTTTTCATATGATTCTTTTGAAATACTGTTTTCACGGCAAATTAAACTCTTCTCATTAGCACTTGGAAACTCATAAATGGAGAAGTGAGAACAATTCAGTCTGATGTCTTTTGGCGTCTTATAATAACTTTGACTCAGATAAATCACACTACAATTTTTATGCCTTCCTCGTATAAAATAGTCGATTAATGGTTTTTGGTTTTTATCACATACATAATCATCAAAAATAACGATTTTTTGTGAGTCAGAGTTAAGATCTTGAACTGGAATAATTTCATCATTTCTTGCTTCAATAACATCATAACCAGCCTCATCACTTATTGGTTGAAATACATCCATGAGATTCTGATACTTGGATTGTTCTAAATTTTTAGCATATAGATAAACTTTATCAAAATAAAGTAGATTATTGTAGATCATATGAATTAATGTGTTTGTTTTACCTGAACCACTTGGACGGCAAATCAGCATTCGAAAACATTGATGAGGCATGAAATCATATAGTTGTCTAAAGTTTGAGACCACATCGTCTTCAACATCATAATTTGGTATTTTCATTATATTATATTGGTATATTAATTCAACATGGTGTTCAACATGGTGTTTAACATAGTGTTCAACATGGTGTTCAACATAGTGTTCAACACGATGTTAAACGTTGTTTTTTGTATATGATTTATCATTTTTATGTAATGTAATAATATAACAAAAATGAGTTTGCTTAAATGGAAAGAACTTGCAAAAAGTAAAACTAAATTAGGGAATAAAATTAATTATGTCCATGATCTAATCACACAACGTAAAATAGGTCAGGAGACAAGCCAATCATCATTTGAAAAGGTTTTTAAACCAGTGACAAGTAAATTAGATGATGTAATTGACAGTAATTTGAATTTAAGGATGCCTCAAAGGAGAAAAAGACCACCAAAGAAAGGGGAAGTTCCAGATTATGGTGTTGATATTGAGGATGAAGTTGAAGACATGAATTTGGGTGATCTTTTTGATGAACAACCTATACCACCACAACAGGAGAAACAAATAGTACCAAAACCACCAGAATATGAAGAGCAGCCACCTGAATATGAAGAGCAGCCACCAGATTATAATGACAATGAAGAAATTGATTATGCATTAGCTGATGAGGATCAAATAAATGAAACATTGTCTGATTTAAATTTATTAAAATATGATGATATTGAATATTTCATTAATGATCCGAACATAGAAAACAAAAATAAAATTATTCATGTTGATAAAATTTTAAATAAAGCGATAAAAGAGAGGCAAAAATTAAATGGTTCTCAAACAAATATCAACAAAAAGAAAAAGAATGGGCAGTTAACGGAAGCTCAATGGCATGATAGAAACGAACAAATAAAAAATAATAGATCCACATTAAATGACTACATCAAGTTCAACAAAGAATTGATAAAAGAATTATCAACCAAACAAATAACGGAAGATATTGAATCCGAAGGTTCAGGAATCAAAGGCAGAGGAAAAATAAATAAAGCGGAAAAAGAAAGGAATAGAATTAAAGGTTATAAAGCAAACGTCACAAAAAAATACAATGGTGGGGCTATATCAGAAGCTGAGAGGCAGATGTTAAACAAACGGTTAGATGATACTAGAGCTGTATTGAATGAATACATTACTCATTATAATAATAAACTGAAAAAATTAAGAGGTTATGGAATCAAAGGCCGAAAAAGAAAACAGAGAGGTG
>JAEMPF020033269.1:0-7500 GCA_022496165.2 Catalaphyllia jardinei | reverse complement strand
ATTCAAACGGCTTCCCAGAAGCGTGGTCTTGAAATCATCACCGCTTGAAACAATGGCTTCAGCTTCCCGTTTTAGTTCACTTTCAGAAACAGCAGCGGAATATATCCAACATCTTGATTCAACATTTCTATAAACAGCGAAAGTCAACAGAAATAATAAACACACAGCGGTTACAAACATAACAAAACAACGCATGTCGTCGTTTCAAGGAAGACCAGTTGAGTTACGAATTGAAGAAGAAACATATCGATCGACGCAAATTGATGGAGTCATACGAATCCACCCGTTCCTTGCTACAGGCTACCTTGTCACCATTTGATTTTGTCCACGTTTGCTCTACTATCTCCAAGGCATTGAAGTACAATGATCGCATTTCATTTAAGCTTAAAAAGAAGTTTAATGACTTGAAAAAGAAATATGGAATACCACAACTGTCTAACTTGAATAACGATGATATCATCTTCAATTATTCCCAGCACGTTTTGACTGATTCTGAGAAGAAAGTTTTGGCAAGAGGATTACGTTTCTGTTTGCCGCCGAAAGAGGTCGATACATATGATGTCAAATGTTCTTTTGAATTGCTTTTCCGAGACCTTAGTAGACATGGTCCCACTTTGTCAAACGAGAGTCGAGACAGGTTAAAGAGTCAACTCAAACATATTTCATACAGCTACGTCTACTCATATGATTTCTCCAAGCAAAAACGTATTCTGAGCAAAGAAGAGTGGTATGCTCTTAATGATTCACACAACAATGACAGTATCGTAATTACAAAGCCTGACAAAGGAAATGGAATTGTCATCGTCAATAAGCTTGATTATCTCAATAAAATGAAACAGTTGATCTCTGATGAAACAAAGTTCAAGAAACTTACACAAAACCCGACAAAGTCCAGAGAGGACAGCCTGCTAACGTATCTTCGTAAAATCAGAAAAGATGGAATCATTTCATGATGATACCTTTCAGAAAATACTTCCATCTGGTTCTTCTCCTGGTGTCCTCTACGGTCTTCCCAAAGTTCACAAGTCTGGTTGTCCTTTTCGTCCCATTGTTTCCTCCGTTAATACTTACAACTACAATCTTGCTTCTTATCTTGTACGCATTCTTCAACCTATCTCCACCAACCAGTTTACAGTAAAGACTCTTTTAGATCTGCAGAATGGGCCAAGTCATACAATCGCAACAATGAGTTTATGTGCTCCTTTGATGCCAGTTCTTTGTTCACCAATGTTCCGCTTGGGGAGACAATTCAGATATCCCTTGACAAATTGTATGCCTTGCCTAATCCACCCAAGTTACCTCGCGCTGTCTTGCATTGAAAGATCTACTTGTTTTTGCCACCAAGAGGAGCCATTTTGTGTTTGATGGCCAGTACTATGACCAGGTTGACGGAGTTGCCATGGGCTCTCCTTTAGGTCCGGTTTTGGCAAATATCTTCATGTGCCATTTTGAGGAGAAGTGGGTTATGAACAGCAGCGATCGTCCTTCTGTTTGGTTTAGATACGTTGATGATACGTTTACCTTATTTCGCAACAAAGACACGGCTATCAATTTCCTTCATTATCTAAACAGCCGACTGTAAAGTAATCGTGTGGGCCTCGGTTACTGTCAACTTACTTTTATTGTAATCAGTGGTACAACCAGAATTCCTCAAAACAAGAACGATAACTGCACAACACCGAGCCTGCCATGTGTCCTTGTATAACGCATGCGCGAGACCTATAACCGCAGACCTAATATGTTTACATCTCCACCCTGAAACGTCTAATGGGTGTGGCAGCGGGACTAACTACAATACAAAAGGTTTGGCTAGTTAGGTATAACACAACCACGGCTTATAATAGCTTAAAACTGAATTGTTTTCTCAGTCTGCAACGAAGTTTATAAGTCCAATCTAGATGGTTTCCTTACAACACGGCCACTCCTGGTTGTCAAAGGCGGACCATCACTTTTCTCAGTGGGTTGAGCTGTCTTATGGGGTGTCTGTGGTGGCTCCGATGACAAAACTTCGTGGGGTGTCGCCATAGGTGTGGTGGGCTGATAAGAGGAGGTGTCCCGATTGTTCTCCAACTGTTCTTTAGAGGTTGATGCTCTTTCACCCGACAGTCTCAGTTGTACTCTGTTGCGCCTCAGCTCTGAACCACCAGCTGTCTTTACTACGTATGACCTTGGCTGGGTAGTTTCTCGCTTTACTTCCACTGGAACCCAAGTCTTGGTTCGCGGTTGGAACACAGACACCTCTTGACCTGGTACTAGCTTTTGGAGTTCACGAGGGGACTTCCCATCATACTGCTGTTTCTGGACCATTCGCTCTATGAATCCATTGCTTTTTGGATATAGTGGGGAACTGGTAATGTGATTAATGCCCCAATGATCACAGAATGCAGCAAATTCTCGACTGCTATATTGGGGTCCATTGTCTGTCACCAGGGATTCTGGTATTCCATGCTCGGCAAATATTGACTTGAGATGATTGATAATAGCAGCAGATGTCGTTGAGTTCAGCTTCCTTAGGATGGGGTATTTGCTGTAGTAGTCTGCGACTAGAAGATATTGTGCACCTTGGTAGTCAAACAAATCGCAACCAAGTTTCTGCCACGGAAAACTGGGCACACTGTGGGGACATAGCGTTTCCTTTGGCTGCTGTTTAGAGAATTGTATGCATGTGGCACAGTTGGCCGTTAGTTCCTTTATGTCTCTTGATATGCCTGGCCAGAATAAGCTTTCTTTTGCTTTTAGGAGGCACTTTTCCCTTCCCATGTGTCCTTGGTGTATTATTTGCAACATCTGTGGGCGGAGCCTACTAGGAATCACAAGGCGGTGTCTCTTGAGAACGAGGCCATTTTCAACGCTGAGATCCTCTCTGAAATTCCAAAACTCTCTTAAGTCTTGGGGGCATTCGTTCGGATATTCTGGCCAGCCATGGTGCATAACATCCTTCAGGTGTGCGAGTACGACGTCTTGGTCGGTGCACTGTCGTATTTCTTCCAGTTTGGCGGGACTTGCTGGTAGAGTGCTTGTGATGGCGTTGACTTCAAGCAAAGGCACTTCGTCTTCTTTGAGGGGAGGCTCCATGTAACTGACCCTTGAGAGAGCATCCGCTATCACATTGGTTTTTCCTTGTATGTATCTGATTTCTACGTCATATTTTGCCATTTTCAGCAAAAGCCTCTGCAGCCGCGGTGAGGCGCTCATTATGGTCTTCTTCCATATGCTTTCCAGGGGCTTATGATCTGTTTCAATGATGACCCTTTTGCCAAAGACATAGTGGTTGAACTTCTCTAATGACCAACAAGCGGCAAGTAGCTCTCTCTCTATGTTGCTGTAACGCGACTCAGTCTCGGATAGTGACCGACTTGCATAGCACACTGGTCTACTGTCTTGGATCAGCACACATCCAATACCTTGAAGGCTTGCATCCGACTGGATCAGGTTGTCTTTCTCTGGATCATAGTACGTCAAGACTGGTGCCTCAGTTATTACTTGTTTAAGACTCTCAAATGCTTTTTGGTGCTCTGCCTGCCACATAAATGGTGTTTCTTTTTTCATCAGCTGTCTTACAGGTTCTGAAGTCTGGGCTATGATGGGTGAGAATCTATTCAGGTAGTTGATCATGCCCATGAAGGACTGTAACTCTGCAAGGTTCTTTGGAGGTGGCATGCTACGGATTGCTTTGATTTTGTTTTCGTCAGGTCTGATTCCTTCAGGAGTCCATGTGAGACCGAAGAAGGATGCTTCGTTTACCTTGAACTGAAATTTGTCTGGGTTGAATCTCACATTGTTCTCCCTCGCTGTGTCGAGGACATTAAGTATTCGCTGGTCATGTTCTGCCTCACCTATACCATAGACGAATGTGTCATCCGCAATACCACTTAGTCCTTCCAACTTACCGAAGACCATGTCCATTTTCTCTTGAAAGACATCTCCGCTACACGTGAGACCAAATGGAAGCCTTGTCCATCTGTACTTTCCCCAGGGGGTGTTAAAAGTGCATAGTCTGCTGCTTTCCTCATCTAGACTAACTTGCCAAAACCCACTGCGTGCATCTAAGATACTGAAGTGGGTTGAGCCACTCACCTTGGGTATCACATCATCTATCGTTCTCACATAGTAGGGATTGCGCTTAACAGCTTTGTTCAGGTTCCGAGGGTCTAGGCATAGTCGAATCGATCCATTGGGTTTTATTGTTACGACAGTCGAGTTAACCCATGGGGTGTACTCGTTGCGAACCTCAGAAAGGATGCCCCATTTCTTCAATTGATCTAGTTCTTCCATATAGGCTTGCTGTAACTGTACTGGAACCTGCCTTGGTGCATGTTGTACTGGGGGTACCTCAGGGTCGGTTTCTATGTGGTATGGTGCAGCTGGGAAGCACCCAATTCCTGTAAATACATCTTCATATTCTTTTAACAAATAGTCCTTTGTTAATGGGAATGGGTGCTGCTTGCCTCCCATGTCAACTAGCCTAACTGTATGCAGATCATGCGTGGGCCTTGTGTGGTTTACTTGAGGGGTGGGTGTGCCTCTGTGGCTGATCAGATCATCACTATACTGGTTGGCGGTTATTGGCCAGTCGAGCTTTAGGAGGTTCAGGTTTTGTGCTGACATGTTACCAATTATGGCTGGGCCATCAACATCAACAACTTCTGCTTGAATAGGTTTAGGGCTGGGGTTGTTAGGGCCTTTTACATATATTTGGCAAGATCCAAGGTTAGGAATCTCTACTCCACCATATGCGGACAGTCTCATCGTGGGTTGTGCTAAACCCATCCTCCCAGAATTCAACTGTTGGTAAAGGGACTTAGGTAAAATGTTGGTTTCTGCCCCTGAGTCTATTTTACAGAGTGTATTGACTTGTCTTCCTTCTGGCCCCAGCGACAAGGACACCTCTAGTAGAGCCTTTTCTCTACAGGATATGGAATGGACATTCATGGATAGAGGTGTTGCTTCAATTGGGCCCAAAAACACATAATCACTTATTGGCTGGGTGGAATCTGAGTTGGGTAAAGCATTCCTACTACTGGAAGCTTCAATTTCATGCACATTCTTTTTTCTAAGCTTTGACAGGCATACCTTGGCTAGGTGTCCTACCTTCTGACAGTAGTGACACGTTGCATTCTTTGCTGGGCACTGTTCACGTGCATGAGGACCCCAGCCACAATTCCTGCAGGTTGGTGTTTTGCCCCATCGATTGCCATTTTGAGTTCCTTTCGTACCACCTGCTGCATTTGATTGGTCTCTCTGATTTGGGTTTCTGTTCTCAGAAGCGACAGGGTGCACTTCTACGGCTGTGTTCATCAACTGAAGTTGTTTATCAGCTGATTCCTCTGCTTTTGCCATTTCTCTGGCTTCATTGAATGACAGGGTATTTCCTTTCTTGAAACAATCCTTTCTAACACGGTCGGAGTTCATGCCAAGCACCAGAAAGTCTCTTAGAAATCGATCGTGATGCTCTGCTGGGTAGTTAGCTTCTTTAACAAGAATTCGTAGTTTAGCAATGAATTCTTCAAGTGATAAGGTACCTTGACGGAGGTTATGCAGCTCCCACGCTGCGATCAGCTCGTTCGAGTGAGGCTTTACGTAGTTTTCGAATCTCTCCCAGTAGTTTTTTAGCTTCTTTTGGTGATCTGCTGATAAGTCCCAACTGTTGAATAGCTCCATTCCGTGTTCGCCAGACCAGTACAGGAGGTGTTTGCACTGTACTTCTTCATCTATTTTCACCATCGGGCCAGTGAATAGCAGTTCACATCTCTGTTTCCACATTTTAAAGCGGCTGTATAAGTTGTCGTCTGTACTCCAATCCATGGAGGGACCTTTGTCGATAAACGAGGCGGTAGCCATTTTGCTTTGTTCAATCAATCGTGTTGGTCACTCTTCCACTTCCACCAGTGTAGCGAGTTAAATTGTCATCAAATTTGCTTTCTTACTTCGTCATCCCACTCCTGACACCATGTAAAGTAATCGTGTGGGCCTCGGTTACTGTCAACTTACTTTTATTGTAAACAGTGGTACAACCAGAATTCCTCAAAACAAGAACGATAACTGCACAACACCGAGCCTGCGATGTGTCCTTGTATAACGCATGCGCGAGACCTATAACCGCAGACCTAATATGTTTACACCGACATAAAAATATTCAATTTTACCGTTGAATTTGAAAACAACTACGAAATTCCTTTCCTTCATGTTTCAGTCAAACGCCATGAGAACAACTCTTTCTCCACATCCATCTACCGCAAGAAAACTTTCACTGGTCTTTACACTAAATGGGACTCATTCACACCTCGAAAGTACAAGATCAACCTCATCCGAACACTCACTTATCGCTGTCTCCGCGCCTGTTCCTCGACCTCTTTATTGCAATCTCCCCTTAATGATCTTTGTTTTTGTCACTCAACGGTTACCCCCGTGGTGTTATTACTTACAACATGAACGATGTTGTGACAAGAAACCGCAACAAACCTAAAGATCCTATCACCATGGCACCCAAACGAGATGTTTACATCGTTTTACCTTATCTGGGTCTTCAGAGTAAAATCATCACTAAGCAACATATATCTTGTATCTACAGGTTCTATGGTTGTATTAACCTAAAAATTAGTTTTCGTAACACTCACCGCATTAACTCTTTTTTCCCCTACAAGGACAGGCTTAATCGGTCTCTCAAGTCTAAGGTTGTATAAAAGGCTAGCTGCTGAGACTGTGAGGAGTTTTACATAGGTAAAACGAAGCGTCGTTTACACGACAGAAAAACTGAACATTTCAAAGCTCTCTCTAAGAATGGTCAAGCATCTGCCATAGCGGATCACATTACCTCAACAGGACACAATATCAAATGGCACCATTTTGAAATCTTAGCAACCGGGCGTTCTGATGTGCATTGCAGAATTAAAGAATCATTATTGATTAAGGATTTAAAACCTTCTTTAAACGAAAATGTGGGCAGCGAGAAACTTTTACTTTACTAGCCTTTTATATAATGTCCAGCAGACTTAAGTAGGTCTGTGTATTATCAGTTTTTTTCACAATTGTCTTAATTAGTTTCCAGTCTTTCTCTTAAAAACAATGATGCAAGGCTGATACTACGTAGAGAGCTTAACGGGGCAACGACACGATAGAGTCCAAACTGAAAGCCATGAATTGCAACCGTGGACAGCTGTTTCGACCTTATTGGGTCTCGTCAGCACGGTGTAGCAAGTTGTGAAGTGATCAGTTGCTCGACTGACATCCACAAACCCACTAAATGCAAGATGGTGATGACCTCAGATGAAACTCAAATCCAAACTCTTGCCCATTGGCCAATGTCACATGCAAAACGCGTGACAAGGGACAATAGGAAAAATCCAGAATATCGTGTCGTTGCCGCGATAAGGAAAAACTGCGGACAGACACAAACTGTCCCGCAGGAAAATCATGGCCAAACCATGTAAAAAGTGAGCAGCATATCGGATCTGAAAAGACCTACGGCCCCAAAAAATACTAGACAAACATAATACTGCA
>JAEMPF020033268.1:0-11192 GCA_022496165.2 Catalaphyllia jardinei | reverse complement strand
AGGGTGCATAAACCCAAAGATCCATTCAAGTACTTCTGCATCATCTTAGAAAGCCAAGTTACAATGTCAGTACTGCTTGCCTGTCCTTCTGGAGCATAGCAGATTAAGGCTCCATACTGGCCATGAGTATGCGAGTCAACAATGGCAAAGGCCTCCGTTTCCCAGATCAAAAGTACCACACTTTGAAAGCCAGAGATTAGAACAGCAACTTGCCTTTGATGATGGGCGGCTCGTGTTTGCAATGACTGAACAAGGGGTGACAAATTGCCAGATCGCAAATCAAACCCAATGGACTGATCATAATGGATAATGTGTAGATCATTTCTGCAGCACTCAACAGCATCTTCAATGTCAAGGTTTCTGGCCTCTCCATCAAAGAGAAGGTCATGGAGGGCATTACCCTTGACCATTAAGTTGACAATTACTTCAAACCACTGACTTGGTAAGGTGCTCAAAGTTAGCTCTGGCAGGGCAAGTTTGACAAACTGGTATCCTACCAATGATGCTATAATGGTGCAAGCATTGCTTCCTTGGCGACCACCAATAGTAGACTGGCTGAGGTTTGCTGAGAAGCAAAACTGCTTTATCTCACTTAGATCAAAAGGATCAAAAACCAGTCGCACTGAATATGGCATTCCTGAGCCCCCATTACTTGATGTAAATGACCCAGACACCAGGATAACATCATCACGATAACCACGCTCTGAGTTACTGTTGATGATAACCTCTCGGCCAGTAATGACTCTTCTGCGAAAAGATCCATAGTTGCTTGCAGAGAGGTTTCCACCAGCAGTAAATTTTTGGACACTAAAAATTGATTCAATGGCACTACCATTGATTCTAAGAGGACTGATGAAATAATCAGGATAGGCTGCCATGAACCACTGACTGAACTGCAGGAATCCATGAACCATAAATCTCAAAAGGTCCCATGTCTGAAAAAAAATGGATTATAACTCAAACTAAAATATAAAACAGTTTCCCACAATAAAAAGAGTGCTTGATACAAATACATGCAGAGCGAAATACAAATTTCAGATAGAAACTGCAAGTTGACAGTGTGTGTAGCTTTGAGTAACTGTCATCTTGCAGTTTCTCTCTAAATTCGTATGGATTATAATTCCAGTTGTTTGTGTAGAAAAATGGTCGTTTTGATAAGCAACACATTGTAATTTGTATTCCTTACAAATGCAAGTGTAGTGTTAGTAGTACTAGTAAATTTGGTTTGATTTATAGAACAAAAAGAGTATTACCAAGCAATCATAATTTGTAAATTCAACCAGGACAAGTTCTGCTGTATTGTCTCTTAACAGTAGGGAATACATACGAAAATGAATGGAAATGTGCGTGTAACTGGTGAGAACATTCCACGCTTGGTTAACATAAAGGTCAACATTCAACATGAAGATGGCACATAATTATTTTAACTTCGAGGACTGGCTTGTTGACCGTCCTGGTAAAAAAAAAAGATGAATTTGTTTTCATCCACGTGCCTGTCTAAGTTTTAGCTTTACCCTCCCACTAGCCTGTTAATGTCATTGCATATTTGAATAACTGCATGGATTATTCTACTAACTAGAGAGTTGCATCCTTGGTCAGTTTCAGTGCCAATCTGACTGGCCACACTAGGGGGGACAGATGGTGACTGCTTATTTAAGAATCATCAGTAACTGGTGCATTTGGTTGTAAAAATACATGATATCTTTGCACATAGTTATTTTACCTGCCATGCTAAGAACTTGCTCTGTCTAGCTTGCTTGCTGTTATTGGGATACTCTAAAGAAACAGAGAGAAAAGATGGAAACTCAATTCAGTTGATCATTCTTTGATTAAAGACAAATAATTATCAATATCATTAAATCCTATAATGGTAATGCATGTTGAATGTTTTCCCTGGCTAATGATGCAATTGAATGACATCATTCTTTACAACACAAGGAGTTTCCTTCCTGTTCTAATTCATTTGACTTTTCATTCAAGACCAGCACGAAAGGCAGAAATATATTCAGTTATTTTCATAGCAAGAAAGTAAGACATTTATTGCAATCACTCAACAGGGTTCCATGAGAGACATTTAATAAGTTAAGTACAGGTTTCTCACCAGTGTTTTGATGACATATGAACCAGTCTTTAAAGAAGCTGAAACCTTAATGTTCTCAAGAACACGTTGGTATTTGGGAGAAATTCTCATATGGCTCAATATACCCTTCTCAAAGATGAGATGGCAGGCCTCCAACAAGTTATGACTTATTTCCACCATAGATGCGTCAGCAGGCAATGGAATCTTTCTTGCATGTTCTTGAAGAGCACTGATCATGTATCGTTGCTATTAGGGATTAGCAAAGAAGCATGGTTGAAATTAGTTGATGCACAAAGTCACAACAATAGTGAAGAGTGATGTGTACAAGTAAAGTCAAATGTGTCAAACTAAGTTAAAGAGAGTTCAATTTAAATCCATGGATGATTTTTAAAAAATGGGGTGGTTCATGAAATGGAAGAATTTCCATATAAAAAAATGGCTATGGCCTATAGTCACATTGCACTCTTTAATATTTAGTTATAAATATTAATAAATATATTTTACCAGACCCTGTTGGAAATTATACCTGCATTATCTTCGCGGGAAGAACATTTAAATGGGTCCAGCTATCTCGATGTACAAAGCTGTACCGGAGTTCAGGAACTCTTCTAGCCAAATTCTGTTGGACTCTGTCCTGACACGCTCATACTGATCAAATATTGGTTGCCAGCCAAACTCAATACCATCTTTTTGGAACGATTTGGTAGCCCTCGGTCTTGAACTGTATAGAGCAGCAATGTTGTTTTTGAGCTGTATAACAATGGAAATTTGATATTTAATATTAAACTACAAACCAGCACTTGAAAACCAGGAGAAAATAATAAACCCCATTATTTGGAACTAATGTTGATTTCTTCAATTAGTACCTCAAACTTAATAACTGATTCCATTCCAATGGACCTTATGAGTTGCCTCTAAAAATATTGGTTAGCATATTGTACCATAAAAATTTGTACTTAACACAGATGAGATACACCCCTGAAAGCTATAAATATACTATTAATATACAGAGAAACTTGAAATGAATACTGTGATCATTTCTCTTCATTTGCATGCCATGGTCAAGGGGTTCATTAAGGGCCAGGCACCGGGCAAATTGACCGGCCGTAAACGAGACTTAGCCATCAATTTGCCCGACTGTTTTTGTCTTCTCTTCTTACTTTCTTTCATAAGAAAAACTAAAAATGCCCGGCTGAAAAACCTCACTGACCCCCTACACAAAAACTTAACGAAACCCCTGCATGGTCAAGCAACATTAATTGTGCATTAGATTTATGTGATTGTTAAATTAACCAATAGAGGACCCTGATAAAAAAATAATAGTGAAGGATCAGATATAAAAGATGCTTATTAGGCATACACATTATGCCGAAGATGATTAGCAACCACTCTATTGATGAAACATGTCTACACTGTATAGTGTACCCATTATATGAAAAGAATTCACACAATTCAAACCATTTCATTACAAGTTACATGTACCTGGTGTGAGGGACAAATGACCACTAACACTCGTTGATCTTCATCTTCCTCAGATGGATTTGTAAATGATGCTGAAACAGCAAACTGGTCTTCTCCATCAGCAAGAGGCAGCTGCTCATGCTCATAGCCACAGATAAGTTTTATGAGGGCAAGATTTGATGAGGCTCCATCGCATACCAGTACTCGTACATGAAACTGGTACAGGGTGAAAGGCTGAATTGTCCTCATGACACACTCTAGAAGAAATTTATGGTCCCATGAACTCGCACAAGTGAAATAGGGCCCAATGACATCAAAACGAGATGTTAGATCTCTCCACAGAAACTGAAGGATGTATGAGGTTTTCTGCTGATCAAAATCTTCTCCCACACTCATAAACACATCATGAAGCCAGGGAAGTTCTTTTGGACTCATTGCATATCCTCTTATAGTTGAATTCATACAATTCCACACAGTCTTTGCCTGCACCTGTGTGATAAGAGTGTTATGTGTTGTATTAATAAATAAGTATACCTGGACTTTATTAGCACCTCCCCAAGGAGAGGAATTAATTACAAAATAATGCAATAAAATTAATAACAAATGAAAAAGTTATTAGTCTCTCAGAAAATGACAACTCAAAACTAGATATTCATGCAGGTATCATAACAAAACTATTGAGACACGAATATACACTGTAGGGTTACTTGAATGAGGACTCTTGCTTAGTTAACAGTACATGAGTAGCAAAATTGATAGAATGCCCATACATGTAGTCCAAAAAGTGCTGTCATAGCCTCAACAAGGTTACATGTACACACAACCCTCCTTAACTTTTCACTGACTCAAAATCAATTAATAGTCATTTGACATTATTCCTCTGTACTAATTTTAATTTGCAACTATTCCCTGGCATTGAAAAAGATAAATTTCTATGGCATTTAACAAGTCTGGCAACAGTGCTTTGGAATGTTTATAATTTATTCATTACACTCTCATGACATCTTCTGACCTTTGTTCATCAAAGATGAGAATGCCAACACCCAATGGCCTTTTGCTTCCAGATGCAACTTTGTTGTCACAAAATTTAATGTACACTTCGCTTTGATGAGCAATGTAATGCTCATGGATACCTGGGCCATCTGCATTTTTACTGACAATTCTCTGCAGTTCTTTGCAGCAAGGTAGCTGGAGGATGCCAAGACTTCAAACAGCACGAAATGCAGCTGGACTTCTGGTGTAAATAGCCAGAGCTACATGTAAACAAAGCACACAGGTAAAACTTTCCCATGAAAAATAATTGGGTAATGATAAGCCACACAGAGGGTGGCTCCTCCACTTAATTTTATCAACACTGTCTAGCGAAGTGAATGTTGCGCTGTTATACAGACGCTAACTTCAAAGTCAAGCAAGTTGTTTGTCAGAGATCCTGCCTGACCAGTGCTTTGTCCTTTTGATCCGAGTATGAGATGTAAGTGAGTAGAGAAGCCAATCAGAGAATGGCATATTGAACATATGCACAGCAACATGGAATCAATTTGATAGACAGCAACTAAATTATTCATGATTTTTCAAAAACCCACCAATTCTGATGGTTGCTGATGACCACCTGTTGCCTTGTTTTCCAGTCTCTAAAACAGATTTCTGTGTATTTCTGTGATGAAACAGGAAATTATTTCCTCATTTGTACAAAAAGAAATTCACATAACTTTAATGTACCATATGATTCGAACGTTTTGTCGAAGAAACAACCATTTCTACAGGCTGCATTTTAAAAGTACACAGTTAATTTGTATCACAAACTATGGTATGAAGATATCTAATAAAGCAGAATAAAGAATAACTATTGTGTCAAAAGCAAAACATGAGAACACCATGCTGTTTACACAGAAATAAAGCATCTCAAGTTCTCATCACGTTGTCCGCCTATTGATATACCTGGTAAACTACAGAATATATGTGCAAATTAAGGAATCATGAAAATTATGTTGAAGCCTACCGTTTTTACGCTGATCTTTGAAAAATGCCCACTTTTCCATATGCCACATTTCGCGAAGAACACCTCCTGTCCCAGGTTTGTGGTTCTCAGCCTCGTTGAAAACTTTGGTGAGGCCGTCTTGGCCTTCCTTGCAGGATTCCAAACAATTAATCAGAGCCACCAGCTGGGAGTTTTGATTCTCGTTAATTGTCAACGATGTCCTTTGGATCATCCTTTCGGCCATTCGGCGGTAGTTCTTCCTTTCCCTCCTCACATTCTCCTGGCGCACTTTCTGGCTTTCTGGGCTCAAAACCGATAGTCGTACCTTAGACGAAGCCTGCTGTCTTCGATATCGATCGCCTTCCTCAATGCTTTTTCTTTTGTCATGTACAACGAGCAATTGCCTTCGAGCTAACTTGCATTCTGCACATACCATGGGCACACTCTCTGAAATATTACCACAACCTACATTTGATCGCACTTACGTGCCGCCATGGCCAACGTTCTTCTTTCACATTTGAAGGTCGAAAGCGTATGTCGGATATTATGGCATCGTAGTCCACTATACCGGGACACATTACAAAACCAGAATTTACCCGAATGTTTTTCAGCACACGTTCAACAGCTGCCTTGTCTTTCAAGTCAATCTTTCCCTCCTCGAGTGTCTTATAAATAAAAACTTGAAATTTGTAGCTTCCGGAGGGACTGAATAATAACCAGACCGGTTGGTAGCTTCCAAGGTCCTCCCTGTAGCTCTTTTCCTTTTTAGGATAAACACTGAGAGCTGCACTGCTACGGTGACCCGATATTGATTCCAGCTCACAGTGTAGTGAGCCGTCTATAAGCTTGATGCTGGTTTCAAGTTCTTTCAGTATCTGCATCTTGCTGGATTCATTTAGCTATTCGAGGGCTTTTTCACACGACCGTTCTTCGACCTGATTGCGTCTCTTCGACAGCAAGTTTTTCAAAGATTTAATTGCAAGTCTGGGACTTCTTCTTGCAGCTTTATTATCAGGACCGTACATGTCAACTTCTGTTTCCACGTTTTCGCAGGACACCACATCTTCGATCGTACGTTTTCTCCCTGAAGAACACTCCACCGAAACACTATCGGGATTTTCAGTTGTTTCTTGATTTGGAGCAATTTCGCATTCATTGCTTATATTGATGCAGAAGTCTAAACGTCTTAAGTTGCGAATAAAGTCTACATTTACAAACCCTGCTAAGAACTACTTTTTTTACATGTTTAATTGCGAATATAGCCTCTACACCTACAAACTTTCAAAGAAATACTTTTTTCTTCAGTTTTAATTGCGAATAAACTCTTCCTTCATGCACCTATATTGCGGTAAACAATTAAAACGCGAAGTACATATTCCGAATATAAGTTAATTTTCATGAAAGAATATTTTGTAAGTATCCTGAATTACTTATTGTTGTACATTAAGGTCATTTCTTTGCAATTTACTGCTTATGCGATCAGCAGCATCGGATTTTCTGCAAATAATGAACCATTCAATTTTTTGCGAAAAATAAACCATACAAATTTTTGGCCAAAAATGGACCATGCAAATTTTCTGCGAAAAATGGTCCAGGCATCTATGCGTCACGCAATTTTCCGCACTACAACGAGTATTGAAGCGTGGTATCTCAAGTGCCCTTGCTTGCGGTCATCTCTGTCACGATCCGCTTTCACTGGACTTTTTGCTGACATAATATGGATCCAAATGTGCTTCGCGAGTGTGTGCAATGACTTTTGGAAACGGCTCATTTTATAAGAAACACCAACCGCTCTGAGTCGTAATCAGTAACGACTACAGCGTTTACAACGGCAATTCGGGGTTCCCGGGTTGGCTCGATTTCCAGCCGTTACGGGAGTCCGGTCATATGCTCGTGATGAAACGGTTACGAATGAGCACAACCTGTCTGTTTGGCTATCGTCCGCCAGCTCCTGTACGAGGACAAATACCGCGTAGGCCTACTCTGGGACCTTATTTCGCCGCAAGATTGTGCGAGTTAATGCGAGTTTAGGCGAGTTAAGGCGAGATAAGGAAAAATTGAGCTCGCCTATCAGTTGCAAGTTAAGGCGAGTTAAGGGAAAATGGTCAACTCAATGTTGAGGTGACCAGGGTTAAAACATATAATATGCTTTTTTTTTAGTAACATACATATAAAGATGCCTTACAATCTTTGTATGTCTTATGTTTGTATGTCTCCATGTTGCCCAATAGACCCTTCTCCACAATGGCGGCCGAATATTCAAATAAGTCAAAATTAAAAACATATACCAGCACTAGAAAGAACACCTCTACTTTAGTAACCCTGCAAAGTTTCGTCATTTCAAGTGTAATATCAGCTGAGTAGATGTCAGTTGAAAATATAAAAATTTACAGACGTTTGTATGACTGGGGGTATACATTATACCCCCAGTCATACAAACGTCTGTAAATTTTCCAATTTTCAACCTACATTTGCTCAGCTGATATTACACCTGAAATGCTGAAACTTTGCAGGATTACTAAAGTAAAGGTGTTCTTTCTAGTGCTGATACACATTTATTTTTAGCTAATTTTAAGTTATCTGAATTTTCGGCCGCCATTTTGGAGAAGGGTCTATTACAAAAAAAATTCAACAAAAAATTTTTTAGATGAGCTCCAAAGTTCACTGAAGCCAAATGTTATTTAAAGTTAGTAATTGAACTTTTTTTCCTAATTGGGCAAGTGGAGTATGGAGTCTTTGCCCTGGTTGTTCAAGCGTTGGATAGCGCTATTTAACAGATAAATCACTATACAATGGATAAGCACTGGGGAAACTAACTGCACTATCCACTGGATAGAGATTGATCCATTGGATAGCACTATCCTGCATTTGAATAACCAAGGCTTGTTCTTTATTAATTACTATATAGCATTCAGACACCAAACTATACTATTTGGTGGCTGTATGGTACTACTTCCACTAATAAAAATAGTTATCATCATATATTATTTGTAATAGCTGCATAAATATTTAGCAGAAGGCAGAATAATAAATTAGTGAAAAAAGAAACTAATATAAACAAAACAATCATGAATAGATGAGAAAATGCAATTGCACTATTAACGCAGGTAGGATATTTAATTTTCTTATCTGTTTTTTAATTTAATAACACAATGTTTTAATTAGACAGGTGGACATTATAGGTATTACGTGACATGGCATGAATTGTTATCACTAACTCCAGAATTAAAAAAAAATACAGTCTGTATTAATGTTCTTCAAAGAACTAGTATACAAAATGGAGAAGCTAACGAATTACAACTCAGATATGAAATTTTTGTACGACTTATAGTCAATTTTACTAAAATTAAATGAAATTTCTTTCTCCTTGAAGGTTATGAGACTTATCTTTAATTCCATTTGGCCCATTCTCTCCACTTCACTAATGGTTTCCTTTGGAATCCAGCCCAATTGTTTGGTTTCACTGCCAGAAACGAAAACACCAACTGCCTTTTCGTTTCCTCGGGATAAATCCATTTTAATATCTTGCAATTGGTGCCTTTTCGCGAAGACAGCAGTTCCCGTATTACAAAGTGTCCACAGTTGCTATACCTCATTTAAGTTGATGAACAAACAAACTCTCATCTATCGACTTTGTGTCGCAAACCCTTAAGAGTTGTCAGTGATGAATCTTTCCTGTACCATGTGTAGCAACCCAAGTGATGAATCTTCCCTGCAGGATTCTTACAAAAATGGCTACCGGTTCAGACGTGTTTCCACTTCATGTACGCCACGTTGAAGCTTCCCACCTAAAACTTGGATTGAGCGAGAGGGTCCTGGGAGAAACACGTTACCAGTATCGATCTTCTGGGTAATTAATGGCGAACGGAGTTGGCTATCAATGCAAAAACCTTTATTCAATAAGGGCTAAATGTAACAAGTCTTTATGAATCATGGCTTATGGTTGCCAGTTTGACTACAATGTAGGCCAAACATGAGGTCACGTGGACCCAATACACAGATCTTCTAGTGCCAGGTAACTTTACAATTAAGAAATTTGGACTACAATCAGTATGTGGAGAATTTTAAGCTGTTTTAAGGATTCTGGCTACATCCCAGACTTTCATTGTCAGCTAGAATCGTCATTAAGCTTCATCAGATTATAAGATGAAAATTATGATGCTGCTTTCATTTATCATAAACAGCTTTCATATTACATTTGCAAAGCAATTTAGCTTAATCTCAAAATTTTTCTACAACAATCCATGAACTTTATTGGAAATCATTAGCTAGCTTAAAAGAAAAATATATAACAATTATTCCATGAGCCCGCATTGGGTATGAAGTGATAAAATAACCAATGAGCGCGTAGCACGAGTTGGTTATAATCACTTCATATCCAACAAGGGCGAATGTAATAATTGTGACCTGGAAAGCGAAAAGCACCACTAACGCTTTACCGTTTAACGGCTTAAAAAAACGGATTGTAAACGGTTTTAAACGGACTGTAAACGGTTTTAAACGGTTTGGGTATCCGTTAAAAACGGATTGCTGAAAACGTTAAACGGTTGGACAGAGTTCAAAAACGGATTGCATGAAGCGTTAAACGGTTGTAAAAAAATTTAAACGGAAAGCTGAAAACGTTAAACGATTGAACCAAATCGTTAAACGGAATGTTGAAAACGTTAAACGGCTGAATTAAATCATTAAACGGCAAGGTATAAAAATTAAACGGTTGGAGCAAATCATTAAACGCAAAGCTTAAAGTGCTAAATCTCCGAACCGAATTAGAAACCGAATGTTCGCATCAGAGAGTGGTATCGCTGTTAAAACAATCGGTAAATTAGACAAGAATCCTATGTACACAGAAAATGTTGTGTTTAATAATGTGTGACCACTCTTGATTATATAACACAGCTTTGGAGATTCCATCCGTTAATAGATGATTATGAAAAGCCAAACACTTACTGTGGTATTCCCCGGGTGGTATTCATATCATTCTATGAAATCGTACAGCTTACCTTGAAATGAAGCGCACTATGTCTCACTCTGCCTGTTCGATTTTTTCGTCAAACTGTTAACATTGTTCAAGATTACAGCTAATTTTCTCTATTCGCCGTTTTATCATGATACAGCTTTCCTATCTTTATCGCTCTGCCGGTTTTCTTGTTCAGGCCTTTTCGTTTGGGCTTTAGTGTTCTCAACCTTGTCGCCGTTCACGCGACCGACACGCAATCTCTTTCCCAGGGCCTCTCTTTCTGGGCTAGTGCTGAATGTGGTGATGCCCGCAATCAAGCGAACACGTGTGAGTACGATCAAGTTTTGTTTATCTGTGTTTTTCTTTACCAGACAATCTTTGCCGCAGAAGAAACTAACTAGCCAATGTCAAGCTTTTGACGAGTTCGTTTTAGAATTAAAGGAAGTACTCTGAAGTTTCAAGTGTATATTATTTGCTAGTAGTTTTAAGTGTGTTATCTGTTCGAATGATTATTATCTTTCGGTCACCTTTGTAGCATTTAATGTCATTCATTTCAAAAATTTATTTGTAACTGACTGAATGATTTGAAAACCCGTTTATCTAGATACTTAACATGTTTAAATATTTAAACGCTAGCTGAAAGACGCTTACTATCCGCGTGTTTGTTTATTTACGATGGAGTTAGTATCACGGCTAATTTCTTGACTCGTACTCGC
>JAEMPF020033267.1:567-11192 GCA_022496165.2 Catalaphyllia jardinei | reverse complement strand
CATTTGCTGAAAATGCAAGCCCATCTGACTAGATACCAAGAATAAGTGGATCATGTGTATTTTGTGCACCCCTCGACCGATGTATCGGCCTAGATATCGACCGACATATCGACCGAGATATGTCGGTCGATATGTCGATTGATAGGTCGGTCGAGATATCGGTCGATATGTCGGTTGACATATCGGCCGCGATTGTTTGTCCGACTGTCGGCCGACATGTCGATCGATAGGCTACCGACATTGTGCAGATACTTCACTCATACTTGCGTATGGTTGATTGTAGCCTGCGTCGCAGACGTAATTTAACCTACAGTGAGCGACAATTAAAGACGACAATTAATAGCCGTTTAGACACGCGTTCCGATATTTGAGCACTTGTTCTAATTTATTTACAACTAGCGTTTATTCTGTGCTACCCCCAAGCCCCTAATTCAATATCATGTAGCCGCTGTGGTCTGTGCAGTAGAAGAAGAAATGAAAACATGAACATTGTTTGTGGGGGAAGGGGGGAAATGTATCCAAGACACTCAGAAATCGATTTCATTGCCAACTGTCTCGACACTTTTGTCGCCCATTGTGGGTTAGCAACATCCACTTAACAGCGCAGTTACATGTCTCTGCATCACCGGCGACTGGTAACGAACATTAACAGGTCATGATTTCCCTCAAACCAAATGCTCCTTTTCTTGAAATAAATGCTCCTTTTTCATAATGTCAATGAGAACAACATTCCCAATACCAAACTTTCACGAGTGTTTGTATAACTCGATACAAACACGGAGTACATGTTTTCTATTTCTTTTAGAAAACATCACGACGAGACAAAGGAAAACAACTTGTTAACTTTGATTATCAAAATGTAAATTCTCTTTGCTCGCGCCATCACTACGTCAACAGCGCGCGCTAGTTCTGTGTCCCTTTAACAAATTGACGTCAGTTTTTATGTGTCTGTTCAGTTATTATCATGAATTTCGTCATCACTTTGTCAAAGTAGCTGTGGATCCACGAGTAGTCTGAAATTCAGCCGTCTCTTCTTAGGGAAGAGACGGCTGAATTTCAGACTAATCCACGAGGCGATAGCCGAGTGGATCCGCAGACTACTTTTACAATGTTATGACGAAATTCATTGTCAATAACAGAACAGACGCATTAAAAACTGACATCAATTTGTTTTTTACGATAACAAATTGTCGAATTTCCCGCTCTCTTGCTCTGACGCGTCGCACGAATTTCAAATTCATGTGTCTATCTGCATATTGACCATAAAATTTAGCCAATGAGCGCGCGTGAATTTCTGCAATTATCGTAAAAATCGAGTTATACAAGCACGATTTTTAGCCAATGAGTGCGCGACTAGCGAAAGACACGGTTCAAGGGACTAAACCATGGCGGCCTCATTGACCGGTCCTTTATCTCATTTAGAAACTGGTCACTTAACGCTTTGAAATTGCCACCTATTGTCATATTCCAAAGAGGAATAATTTTGGGGATAACGGTCTAGGTAATTTTAGGGATAAGGGTTAACTACCCCTGGAATTTTAGGGAAAAGGGATAACTACCTCTGAAATTTTAGCGAAAAGGAATGAGTACCCCCTCCCCCGCTAACAGGGCCTCTCTTTTCTTCTTGACAATTAACTTTTTCACCGCCACAGATAGCGAAGGTGGGTACTTGTGGTATCCTTCAACCATCTTTTCCAAAATTGTTCGGTTTTTCCGCCCTAATTAATGTAGCCTAATTAATTCCTATGTACTTAATTACCTATTTGCTTTTTTCTTTTTTCATTTTATTAAGACAACATTATTGCGATTAAGTGTTTCTCGATCTTGCATTATAGAAAGGAGGTATCCATTTGCAACATACGCGTTTGCGTTTGCCTGTTCAATCTTTTTTGGTTGGTTTTAAGGTTAAAAACATTGAAAAATTCCAGCAGGCAAATACGACTGTTAAACGGATTCAGCCTTTGGGGTAATTCTCCTTTAAAGAGGATATTGTTCAGCAATGTCTTGCAGAAGTCGTTTGAAGCATCCATTTGGGTGAGTATCGCCATACCATCTTCTCCACATGAATTCTTGCAGGTACTCCAACAAAAAGTTAGGATTGCTATTAGCCTTCATGACTTTGAATTTGGTTTTCGCCGAGCTCCAGTTACTTTCGGCGTGTTGTGTGTGGACGCCGTGGCTGGGTCGACAAAGTGGAGAGAATGGTTGACAGTTCCATGGTGCAAACCTAGTCTCCTCTGTAACTGGCGGTAAGCTGCCCACTCGTCGCTGTGTACGATTGATCCAACTCGAACATTGCGTTGGATTATAGGTAGAAGAGTTGCAGCATTACGTCGCCTGACGAGCTGTAAATATGGTCTAGCTGGTGTGTACTGCGTGTCGAATAATCCTAACACCCATCTTTCTCTTCTAGCGCGGCGTCCTCTATGAAACTGATCAATCATGAATCAAGAACAGCATTAATCAAAATAAACTTTTTATCCCAAAAGGTTCAGGTTCAAACATCTCTATGACTTTCTACCTAGGGGGCGGGGCTATTTAACATCATAGTTTCCAGCGGAATTGTTCACCTTTGCAGGTAGCCCAACTACGTTTTGTGCCTGGTTATTAGCATTTGCTCATTCTCTCTCGATCTCCGTCATGGAAACTCGGGATAAAGGAAACAGCGTAAATCTCAATTTCTCGGGAAATTAAGTATTAAATACTATGGAAAACAAAAAAACACCAAGTAAATTAGCGTAGAGCATAAAACTATGCATATTTTTATTTTTATGAAAAAGATGATTTTCGCGGTCATAGTTTGATTACACAAGATTTAACGAGTCTACGAAATAGTATAATCGGTTTATCTAACGGATAATCTTAATCCTTTCTGACGGAATGGTACAGAAAAATGTCTGCACATACCTTTGATTTGTGATTGAATTTTGACTCGTCGATTTGAACAATGACACCGGGTCCACCGAGTGTAGGAATCGGATGCAAGATTAGCGCACGCCATGCAACTTCTCGACAATTCCGGGACATTTTTACGAGCGTTTTCCTGGATGCAATCCCTTCTGCAGACATTAAACTTAATGAGCCCCTCTGTGACCATTTCCAAAGAAACTGGACATGTTGTTGAAGAGGTAGTTTGCTAGCCTCAAAAAATGACCCTGTTCGGAGAGACTTGAATCGTTTGCAGCGGTGGCACTTCCTGATCGAGCAGAGCATTAAGTGTTATTTATTTTAACAGGAATTAAAGAAAGGACAATCCTTACCCCTGGGGAGGGGTACTTCATAATAAGAGGCTAATGGCAGTGCGTCGCTGGGTGTGGTCGCATTTTCACGACTGGATTGACTATCGTGCAATCGCACCAGAATGCTTGTACTGTAGGTGAGATGTAAAGTGTTCTTTGTTCAATATAAGGTACGTACATAAGTATGGATCTGTCTAAAAGTGACTAAATGGAGTCGATCATTGTATAGTTGGCCACAGAACAGACTATTTAACAATTAGATTACGAGTTCAAGATTTCTATCGCGCTCAGGAATCGAGATGGAATAATCTAATTGTTTTGCTATAAATCTACTAGTCGTTCAAAACTTTAATTAATCCCCTTCTTAAAGACAGTTCGAAAATGCCAGTAAATTGCCGTAATTATACTAAAAAGAGCACAGGACTATGCTACTCACTATCTATCACCGAACAGATAGTGAGCAGAGCAGCTAATCAGAAAACTGCATTCGTGATAGAACGCTAGTAGATTAACACTAAAACGGGGTATAGGCTCTAGGATGCCAGTCGGGAGTGAGTGGGAGGGGGTTTTCCCTATAATGGCCTTCTTGAGACGTTATTTGTTATCTTACCACTGATACTCGTCCCGTGTTCTTCGTTTGGTCGCTAATTGCATTCTTCTTCCACATCTTGCACAGTTAATGTTCCTCTTGAGAAGCCTTTTTCTCTGCATCCAACGAATAAGACGCAACTTGGTCCTCCTATCAGTTGAGTACAGAAGAGGGCCAAGTCTTTCGCGAAAGTAGCTCGGCATGTTGAAACACAATTGATGTTGACTTTAGGGCAGAGGAAAGGCAGTACACCGTAATCAAATTTCCTCTAGTGCCAAAATGAATTTAACGTTTCATAAGAATAATAGGTTACGTAATTTATGTCAATTTCTGTAAACATTAATTTACGCTGGCTCCATTCTAGCCTCCCACGAAGACGTTCTTAGGCTTTTCACGCGTTCACCCCCACGAATCCTAAGAACGTCTGCGTGGGAGGCTAGCTCCATTCATCAAATAGAAGCGACAGTTAACAAAGTTCTCGCTATACCAGGAAACCACCTCCTCCCAGGTGGGACCTACAAATTTTTGTTATCGTCTTAAAGATTTTCATAAGCAAAATGCGTTGTCTACATGAACATTTTACTGTAATGATCTCTGAACATCTTAAGTGTTAAAACGTAACTCGAAAAAAATGTTAATGATATAAGGCCATATAAGGAAATCAGAAATCTAATCGTCAGACAGCATTGAAACATGACATAACGTCTCTGACGGTCTATTACTTTTAAAACAAACATGCAAGGCGGCTGAGATGTTACGTACAGTATTCTCCGCAGTATTTATGGTGTTTCTAGTAGTAAAAAGGAAACCTAAAACTTCTCGATTTAAAAATTGCGCTGAAGATAGCAGTTGGTGAAATTCTCGCTTTCGTAAAACGGCAAATCACAATAACAAATTTCGGGAAAGTTAGCTAACGGCCTAATAATTCCTAAACGACATTAGTTACCCTAGACTGACTGAGCAGATACAAATGTTAGTGCGTACATAAGAATATATTACCAGAGATATGTAAAAGTTCTCTGGATAGCCTAAAAAGCGTTTTTAATGTATTTAGGAAGAAGTCGTTGTTCATTATGAACCAATTGCATGTTTGTGAATGATATCACATATTTTCCCCTTGTTAATGAAACTGCATAAGCGCTTGTCTGGTTCGCAAGGAACAAATACAGTTTTCATGTTCATAATATGAGCACGGTCTCGTTAATCACTTTTAGGTTAATTTATATCCAATTCAAGCTGTATTTCCTTTCTTTTAACTTTGAAAATCTTCAAAGACGACGTAATTTCAGTCCAAGTTGGTATCCCCATAACAAAATTCTTATACCGAGCAGTCCATGTTTAATCTCCGAGTGACAAAAGGGAGAAAACTGTGGCGTGATTAGTGCAAAGCGTAAAAATGTTGCATGGAGCTAGGCTCGATTAACAGCCGCTGTTTTTGAAAGGAGACCGCGCTCCTCCCCCAAACTCACGGCTGGACGCGGGAGGGTTCTTTTGCTAGTCTTTTGCTTGAGCTCTCCAATATCAATTTACCGTCAGGTACGATGGTCGGTAAAGAACGACGGGTAACCAACAGATGAGCTTTTCCAAGCCCATCCGCACTTACCGCCCACCGTGGGATGGATTTAGTTATGCAGAGTGAAAGTTAAAAACAATAAGTTATAGACTTCCCAAACACTATTTTGAAAGTGTGCTACCTTGTTTTTGCGTTTGGAGGATTAGCCAACAACTTGGTAATGCAAATTTCAATGAAATTAAGACTGTCAGAATTGAAATTCGTCTTTTGCTAGATTAATTTTTTATTGCGTTAGGCAAGACGAATTCAGCGAGCGAAAGTGAGTCCACAGAGGTGACAAGTGAAATGTCTAGCGACGAAGGACGAGAAAAGAAAAAAAGGAAGCGGAAAAATCTGGTAAAACATAAGGACAAGAAAAGGGAAAGGAAGGGTAAAGGTATGTACGGTGAAATAGTGCCCCTATGTACCATTTATAGCATAACTTGAAAGACAGTCAATCATCTGTAGATTAAGTTTCAGATATGAAGTTCGGATTATGTAGCCGCGAGACTTTTGTTTCTTTCACGAGACATTTTTGTTTTCCTCGCGTGACTTTGTATCATTTGCGGGACTTCCTTGTTGAAGGGCGCGATTTGCTTTTCTCTTTTCTCTTTTTTTTTGTCTTTGGCGAGACTTAAACTTATTTTTAGTCTAGTCCACTTTTGAATGTATAACGTGCTAAAAAGCGTTCCATTGATAGAGCAATATTGACATATTAAAATTCAGACTTGGCTACGACGTTTGGTGGGACAAAACAAAAGAGATCATCTTGAGGCTACGTAATGAATAATAAATATCTTTCCTAGCGCAGCGGCGCGTAAATTGTGGATGAGTTATAGACTTTCGAAATACTATTGTGATAATGTGTTACGTTGATTTGAGCTCTTTAGTATTAGCCACTGACTTGGTAATGCAAACTTCCAGTCATTAGTTTTATTCAATGAAATCAAGACTGTCAGAATGAAATATTCTTATCATTGCTAAATAAAGTTTTATTCCATTAGGTAAGAGGAAATTAGAGAGTGAAAACGACTCCACGGACGTCACTAGTGGAATGTCAACCGACTACGAAGAAGAAAAGAAACAAAAGAAACGGAAAACGCAGTTAAAACGCAAGGATAAGAAAAAAGAAAAGAAGGGTAAAGGTATGCATGGTGAAATGTTCCCGCTCTTTACCAGTTTTTGAAAGAGAGTCCACTAACTGAACATTAAATCCAAGATGCCAATTATAGCTATCGTTAATTGTAAATGAGCATAGATTAAACCCGTACGCACGCGCTGTGCAATGTCTTGAATTAATCTAAAGGGGCCAGGTCACGCTATTTTAGGTAATATTGTTTGATTTTGCTAATAACGAGTTCTAAACGTCAAAGTAGCAGACCATTAAGAGTTTCATTTGAAAACTCATGGCCACATAACGAATGAGAATGATTTTCCAGCTCTGTAAATGACATTTTGACACATGTGTAAGCTGACATACCCTAAAATAATATGAAAAAAAGTTAAGCCAACGTTTTTCAAATTTACCCCAAGGCAACCCATTTTAATCCTCCCCAGTTTGTCCATCCATGTCCCTTCTTGGCTTTCTGTCCGTATATTGACCATAAAAATTAGCCAATGAGCGTGCGTGAATTTCTGCAGATAGCGTAAAAACAATTTTTTAATTTTTTTTTCTTACAGTGTCGGGGCTGGATCTCCGTTTGATACACGCTCGCTACGACAGTGTACTCAAAATATTTAAAACGGAAAATTGTTCCCTCGCGCATGCTATGGAGTCGTATGGAGTAGCAAGGAACACCTTGAGAGACTTCATAGGCATTTGCGAGTTGAAGATACTAGACAAGACGAAATATAAGACAATAACAGCAATGGAGAGGGACCGTTCAGGAAAGCCAGCTGTAAAAACAATAGAGAAGAGATGCAGGGCTGCCCTCAGCGAATATAAAGCGCAGGCCAGAAAATTTAAGGAGGATGGAAGACTACTTCCATTTTTCCCAACGGAAAGCTTTTATAAAGAGTAATACAGAAGACTGTTTTTCAAAACATCCCTATTTAAATTTTGTGATATTTGGCAAAAGTTTCACTTTTATCGTATTTTAACCCAGAAATTTACAATAGATGTTGAGCAAACGATTTTTGAGAAACATTTAATAACGGGGAAACAATTATATTGTTGATTATATGAAAACCTGTCTGTTAGAATTTGGTCACATGAGTTGCAAATGACAACGATTATTTGTAAGTTTATAGGAAAATCGGTGAAATTTCAAGATTGTATTCAGTCAATCGTTTATGTTGCCAAGGAAACTACGAAAACGTCTAATTTTCCCGCGCTAGACTAATAGGCATTTGCCAGTTGAAGATAATAGACAAGAAGAAAACAAACGTATAACAGAAATGGAGAAGTTCTAATCATGAAACACAGCAGTGAAAAAGATCGAGCAGAGATTCAGGGATGCCCATTCCAAATATAAAGCTTAGGCAAACTACTCCCATTTTTCCCATCGGAAAGCTTTTATAAAGAGTAGTATCAAGGGATTAATAACTGATCATTCTTACCTAGGCCAGACACACCTTTCCAGTTATTGTACCATTTGTATTTTAATGTTAAACTATTTGTTAGAGTAATTACGGAATTATTACAATTTTACAGTGAGCCTAAATACGAAGATAACCTTTGGTGCTGCCCAATAGAGTTAATGATATTACTCTTTTTTATCTTTTTGAAACAAGTGAAAAGAAAAGACCATGAATTAAAAATGTAGTAACTGTTTTTTAATGGCATAAAGTAGTTATGTCTATTCTATAGATAATCTCAGCATACTCACGTTTATTAATATTTTACGGAGCAACATGATTATGTTAGACGAAATTAGATAAATTGTAGCAGAACCTAGAGACAATCTAATTCCTTCAAACGAACGATTTTATAGGACACTACTACACCCGCTTAGCGTGTCATCGATAGACCAAATTGAACGACTCGAAATTCTCATACCGGTTAGTCGTATAATTTTGCTTTGCTAGATAATTCTTGTGTGTAATAAAAAGTAACAGATAATAGTTAATCGCGAGCAATGAAGGTGTTAGTAACATTATACTCATGAACAATTGTAGTTTTAACCGACAACAAATAAACTTCTATAAGTGAATACCAACATGTGTCAGTGTTGTTAGAAAATACGGCTATCTACAAAAAATTGCCCTGCGAAGCGCAGATGTATTTTTGTACGTAGTGCCTTCCCCCTCCCCCCCCCCCCAGATTTTTCTAAGCGGGTGAAAGTGGAAACTAGAGCCCGAAAAACCGGACACAATCGAAGGCTAACAAAATAATCAAAACACTGTACTTTATTTTCGTCTCCTTGTAATCTCACGGATATATAACTGCACACTAAGGCTATTTTAATTTAACATTCTCCGTGTCTTAGTCGGAGGGTAGGAGTTTTTGTTAAAAAAATGGAAAAAAGAGGTTGGCCCCCGCGTGACCCATGATACAACAAATCACTCACACAACTTATCATCGTTACAATCATGAAATACGCCAGTTATTTTACGTTGCATAGAACACGGGAAGGCCTAGGGAATTAGCGCAATAAAATATCCCATACGTACGGTTGACTGTAGCCTGCGTCGCATCCAGCCCCGTTCTATGCCAGGAAAATATCAAGGGAACTACGCCAGTGAAGGCCACATACCAATGGTAGTGTGAAAAAGTTGCTTAAAAATGAATTCGCTTTTTTGATTTCCTTATCTCGGTTGTTTTGTCAAATGCTACCATAACTCCAAATTTTAAATCGTGTATTAGCCTCTCCCCTAGTCAAGGAAATGTAAAATCAAAAAACAGCAAAAACAGCAAAGTCGAGAATTGCTTGTTTTTCATCAGTTCTATTCCAGTACCTTGTTATTCTTTATCGCTATTATGCTTTTTCCTGCCAACTGTATTTGTGTATTTGGCCGTATTTTACTTGGGTGCTAGGCAACGACTGAATTTGCGGCACATGATCCGAACAAAGCTATGAGAAATTTATAACGTTGACCAAAACAGGATGAAAAGCTCATAACTTATACATCTGACAATGCTAATCTACGCTTGTGAGTTACTTCTATTTTCGGTTGAGTAAGACGAAACTACGTTTGGTCCCCAAGTGCTAACGCTAAAACTACAGTGCCATCAGGGGCAACTTGACTGGTTTCCAACGGCAACAATATCAGCAGCCGCGCATTACTTACCATGAAAGCCCTCCAAATTTGGACGAGACAAACATAGGCGTACGGGCATTTTTTTTGCCAGGGGGGGCGGGGAACCATTTGCCCAAAAAAAATTCTTACAAGTTGCCCAAATTTTACGAAACAGTCGAAAGGAAACGAGGGTCATACGATGCACTAACAATGGCCTACATATGAAGTGAATTTTTTTTTGATATATGAATCTACATATGAGTGAAAAACACTTTAAACTTAGAAGAAAGAGCTGTCTCTTCCATTTCGACGGCCGAAGATATCAATGATGTGGTCCATGTCATTGCTGAGAACAGAGTTGGCATATGCCCTTTCAATGTTAATAAGAGCAATGTTGCCTACGTGCTTGGTTCTTGCATGAGCGTCTTGGTACTCAGCAACAATTTCTTTTTTACATTCCGAGCATTTAACGCGATGGCGATAGACCCGCTTTCGTTTCTGTGGCGCTGGATTTGACATGTCTAATATGGTATACAAGGACAGTTCTACTAGAAAACGCATGCAAGATGCGTATTTGCTTCTACTGTCGCGTAATTATTTTTTCGAAACTACGGGCGTGAATTTCACTGGCTTCACGCACTTAAATTCACACGAGAAGTGGTTGCCTAGCACGTGACTCAGATCTTCTGAGAGTCTCCAGACTCCACTGAGTCGATAAACTACGATATGATTCTAGAATGTTATGCCGAAATTGATTCTAATTAATTTACAACACCAGCCAGTACAGTGCAGTAAAGTACAGTGCCAAAAAAAGAGATAGTTGTATTCCCTCTGCTAATGACCAGAAGCTCCGGTCACGTGCTAGGCAACCGCTGTCTCGTGTGAATTTAACTGGCTTTACAGTGCCGACTTCAGGTAAAAATAGAAAATATCTATCTATTCAGAAAACAGCTCGAAAACATCTGAAATAATTGGCTTTGCCCAAATTTCTCTTGCTGCCCAAAAAATCTAGGTTGCCCAAAATTTGGGGGGGGCTGCAGCCCCCCCCGCCCCCCCGGCCCGTACG
>JAEMPF020033266.1:10000-11196 GCA_022496165.2 Catalaphyllia jardinei | reverse complement strand
CCATTATCGATGCGAAGCTTTATGCTTCATTCTTTCTGATATCACTTGATGAAAAACCTTCATAGCTGTAAAACTCAAGGAAACCAAAGAATTTAAAATCAAAGAATTTAAAATCCAGCTCAAAGATAAGGTAAGCGGTTCGTAACGAATAACATTGATTTGCATTTGTTTGTTAGGCTCACCACAGGCAGACCACTCTATGTGTTCGTGGTTTAATATCCAGGATATGTTTATATGAAACGAAGAGAATCTATGAAGGTTGTGAATAAAGCTCTTGAAATTGCACATCTAAATCACATCTCGGTCTGAATATCCCAACAATTTTAAATGAAACCTTAATCGACTCATGTATGGGTTTTTTTTTTGGCATCTTTGGCCGTCTAAAGCGTCTCATAGGGAAATTACTTTTGGCCGGTGACGGTAGGTAAGAAAAGAGAGGGAGACAAGGCTTGCAATTTAGCGGCCGTCTGCCGCGACCTCCTCCACTTCAAACTGGAATTAACGTAAAAAGACTGAAAATCTCACCTGAATCAGTGGGTCGGGGATTTGAACCGCGTTGGACTGCCGCGGGAAGCCAAAACCCACTGATTGGTAGATTTGAAACGGCCTACATTCCTTGAATTCCTTTGGTCGCTGAGTTTAGCACCGATCATATTGAGAAAGCTGTAATTGTGACTTCAGTATCGATTTTCTCGGAAACTGTTGAAGGGATGAAACTCAAATTGCGCAAAGAGATAGAGAAAAACTCATCTATCAAGATCCATCGCCATTCAGGTAAGATTTTCAGTATTTTTGTGTTAAGTCCAGTTTGAAGTGGAGGAGGTCGCGGCTGACGGCCGCTAAGTTGCAAGCCTTGTCTTCCTCTCTCGTCTTAACCGTCACCGGCCAAAAGGAATTTCGCTATAAGACGCTTTAGACGGCCTAAGAAGGCGAAAAAACACCATAAATGAGTCGATTAAGCTTTCATTTAACTTTGTTGGGATATTCAGACCGAGGTGTGATTTAGATGCGCCATTTTTAGAGCTTTATTCACAACCCTCATAGATTCTCTTCATTTCATGTAAACATATATTAAACCACGAACAAATAGAGTGGTCTGCCTGTGGGCTCACAAACATTAGAATGCTGAGACTGTGCAGTACGGACTGAAAATCATCTTTAAACATTACAACGGCTGCATTAAAATTGTTTGTTCC
>JAEMPF020033266.1:0-5000 GCA_022496165.2 Catalaphyllia jardinei | reverse complement strand
ATATGGGGTCACCGTGCTTGTTTACGCGTAAGCAGGCTCTTAAAATGGGGTATTTTTACTGGTTGTGCGTTAAAAGTGTGAATCACCTTCATACAGAATTATATCTTCCCGGTTACTTGAAAGGCACAAAGTTTTGTCTTGAAAGTAAAGCTTGATTTATTGACATAAGCCGTATTGCTTCATTTAAGCCGTTTTTGATTGCCTAGTTGGGGCAACATTGCACTTTTTCGGACAGTTCCGTGGTTAACTTGAAGTCCTCGCGTTGGCCTAAATACACCCATTTGGGAACTATTTTTCAAAAAAAAAAATCATGCTCCACTATCAAACTTTTTTTCCTTTTCAAATATGTTCTTCATTAGACTGTTCTTAGCAAATACCTGAAAGAAAAATCGGGAGTCACCGTGCTCGTTTAAGAGAAAAGGAAAATTTATTCCGTTATCAAGCTTAGTTTGAGGGAAATCTCTTACGTTTTGCACGTGCAAGCGCTCACGTGCGCGCGCTGATGACGCGAAAATCGTGCGCAGTAGGGATGCGCAATGAAATACTAAGGAATTACCTTAAGTCTCAGTACGTTTCCATTTATACACCTTGGTGTTAGAGTAAAGAGTTTTCCCTAAGAAGACGATACAATGTCCCAGGCAGGGCTCTAACATGTACGCACGATCCGGAGGCGATCGCACTAAATAGTTTGTTAACAAATGGAAAAAATATATCTGCAGACTTTTGCTTGTGAATAGAACTCTTTCGCAGCCAAATAATGGATTTAAATATTGCAAACTCATTACTATTAATAATGCAACATAGCTTAGTTACAAGTGAATGGTGTATTATCTCAGGGGTTTGGCTTCCAACGCCATAACATTATTACCTGCCAAAGTTTTCACACCACTGGAAAATCTTTTGTGGCTGTAAGTAAACAACAGCGTACCCAATACCGTGATCCTTAAGGACGTTCGCGCCCAAAAACTTCCCACGCACAGATTTTTTTAAAACTTTGACTGCAGGTAGAAAATGATAAAATTAGATTAAAAATGTGAAAAAAATTGGGGGTCACCGAACTAGTTTTCAAGATAAGGGGTAGCACAGATCATAGCATTTCTAGGATTTCCAGTCATTCGAGGCGATTCTTGCCGGATTCATTACAATCGGCATATATTTAAGTTGAAGAATCATATCTAAGTTATGTGTGTTTATTACAGCATATATAGGCCTATTTGATAGATCTTTGCTATATATGTCATTAAAGCAGCTAAAATTATCCTTAAAAACTACAACTTCTAAGTCACGTACACCTGTGTCCATGCACCAATTCGACCCTATTTGAATAGTATATGACCAGGAGCCATAATCAGGGACGGAGACCGTAAGTCTTGGGATCCGCGCGGACCCATATTTTTCAAATGGCGCCATCATGACGTCAAATTTCCGGGCTGATCCACGCACGTGTCTTGGGCTCTCGCGTGGATGTTGTCACGTTGCGTGATTAAATGGTGAGAGTTGCGAGTTTCTCTTGCCGATTTTTCACAGCTATGTCAGGGAATAAGGCAGAGAAGAAGAACCAGGGCTCTTCTATGTACTTTTATGCTCTGATTTAATGAAAAAGGTTTGTTTTTCAAGGTCGAGAATTTCTTTAATTTTGCACTGTGAATGACCAAAATCCGCTCACCGGCTAGCTATACAGCTATACGCGTAAACTTTTGTGTTTGTTCTGTAGAGAAAAGTTCTGTAAGAAAACTGTTTACTCCGGTATCGAGTTAATTTGTGAGTTTGCCAACAATGCTTTATCATAACCAAAACCTGTTTTTGATAGTTTCTTGTTGCTTCTACTCGATTGGCTGCTTTGCGAGAGTTTTTGAAAGTCTGACGCGTAGGAGTAGCTCATTTGCATAGTGCACCGCGTGCTTTCAAGTCCGATTCGGTGTTTTCAGATTGTCAACAAATCGTGACAAAGATTTGTTTCGTTGTCTTTTGTGCTGAGATGCTACAACAATTTTCACCAAAGTTCGCCAAAAAGCTACTAACATCATGTGTGTTTCTTTCACATGGTGAAACTTTACACTGCGAAAATAAAATAGACAAGGAGTTTTGTCTCAATCGAAAAAATCGAAATCTTTATTCCAGTTGATTAAAAGCATCGTCGTAACTTTTCGAATTATCTTAGCTAAGCTAAGCTTTTAACATGTTCTAAAACATTAATCAACCTTAAACATATTCAAAAACTAGAGATATTATACGAGTTCGATGTACGTTTTCACACCAAAGTGCGAAGTCCAATTTCTCATGTTTTCCAAGCTGTGCAAAACACGCATCAGCGAGTGCTCTTATTCATCGACAACAGACAATTTATTGAATTTTTACCTGACAAACAAAACTAAGCAGCATCTACAGACATAAACCTATCGTCAGTTATTGGGCCTAAACGCTGCTATATCCAAACATATCCAACTAGTTTTTTTTTCCGTGTTATGGAAAAGCTGTTAATCTTCTTCATAAGTGAAATTTAGGTTAGAGTAATGTAAAGTTCTTGTAAAAGAAGCAGCGGAACTCAACTTGGTCAGCAATATAAAGCGGGACATACCTAAATTCGGCACTTTGTTCACTCAAACTGGAGTAACTTACGACGAAAATACTTAAGCAATATTCCAACAGCCATAAAGGCGTTGAGTTGTGGGCCAAAAGCTAAACGAGTTCGGAAAATTCGGACGCCATTTCCCCTGCGCGACATCCGCGAAAATCCTCGCAGCAATGTACGCGCGTGTGCCGCAGGCGATGGCCGAATTTGCTCTAAAAATAGAAAAATTGTCCCATATCATGGAGCCAACCCCAATACTAGAAATGGCGTGCGCTTACGGTCTCCGTCCCTGATTATGGCTCCTGATATGACAAATAATTAAAACTTAATTCCTACGTACAGATTTTTACTGTTTTTTTAGTATAATGGAAAGAACCAGAAAAGGAAGTGATCTGCCGAAAAAAAGTGGGGATCACCGAGCATCCAACAAAAATATTTGCACACCAAGTTAACGTAAAGGTCATCATATCTGTATTTTGTTGAGTTTTCGACTCGGTGCGCGCGCTTGAAAATGACGTGGAACGCGCGGGCCCAATGAAAAGCGTTGGCACTAGAGATGCGCAGTAGCAATGGGCGCGAACGTCCTTAATTAGCATAGAGTTTTACGATGTTTTGAAACTATTTCAGCAGATTGCGAAGTTTGAGCGTTTCCCATATTAATATTAATTCTGTATACAATTTGTTCATTGCCTGAAACCCTTGCATAGGGTACTTAGTTCAAACTTAATTGAGTTTCTGCCTGATCAGGTGTTTTCCACGCTGCCATGTCTGGTTATGATGTAAGTAAACACCAGGGGTCTTCCTGTTCAGTGGCTTAATCCAACCTTATACTATTAATAAAAAACACATGAAAGTTTTAAACTGGTTCTGCAAAATACACAAGGCACTGCACTTGGCCTATGGCTACATTTTATGTAACAAATTGGGGGGTAAAGTGATGCCCAGAATTTCTGAGAGGATATTTCAAACACTAATAAATTTGTATCCTGTCAAGTTAAACTTATTATCTTGATATTTTCAGTAAGAGTCATATCTACTGTTACACCCCACCTTATGGTCAACTCGTTAATATGGTCATCGCGTTATAACGGCCAGTCTTTTTGGTCCCGGGGAAACCCCACACATGTTCTTATAAGAAACCCCCGACCTTCGGACGTACAAACTAACTCATACCCCCACAGGGTATAAGGGCGGTGGATGGAGCCCCCCCTCTTGATTTTCGTTCTGTTGAGGCTGATATAAATTTACATTGATTAGATAGCTCTGAGCTTACAATAAAATATGATTACTATTCACACTGCATACATTAAAGTGACGCATATAAGATCAACACGTGTGAATAAATTATCACTTTGGCTCAACTGCAGCGCGGTTCGGTTGTGCTCCAGTTCGTGTCGCTCGAATAGTTGGAATCTCCTTGCCTCGTGTTATTACTTTACTTGGATAGCGAATGTACAATACTCCGGCCCGGTTCGTGGTCGTCTGAGACCTATACAAGTGGATGAATTGCAAGCGGGCGCGGAACAAGCGGCCCAAGATGGTCAAGTGCCTCGTGGAGACGTAGAAGTTTTGCCGGCGCCAGTTCAACCTCCTCAACCGGCTGAAAACCAGGGCGCTCAACTTGTTGTGGGCCAGGCTATCTTACCTGCTCAAGCCCAACAGTTTCCACCGGCGCAAGTTCCAGCCCAACAAATTCCGCCGGCGCAAGTTCCAGCCCAACAGATTCCGCCGGCGCAAGTTCCAGCCCAACAAATTCCGCCGGCGCAAGTTCCAGTGGCTCCGCAAGAAGCTGTGCACGTGGAACCAACTCAAGGAGAGCTTGAGGTAAATGCGTTTCGTTTACATGTATATAATTTCGTGTTGTATGGGGTTTTTCATTATTTTTCGGGTTTTTCCCCGCTCAGTTTGTCCGCGTTTGCCGGTTAGTTGGTTGTGAACAGCTCTAGTGTATTAGGTTTGGACCTTGGCGGGTTTCTTTCTTTTTTTTCCTTTGTTTTTGTTTTCTCTGGTTTTTTAGTATTGTATTCAACACACCGGGATATTGGAGTTCTTTGTAATGGAGTGAATGCTTCATTAGCGGCTTTCGCGGATTGTGTTTTTCTCTCAATTGTTGTCGAGAATTTATATGCAACACTCAGATGGGGCGGGAACTTACCGTTCACTTATGTGCGTGTCTTTATTGTATAGAGGTGAAATGTTGTAACTCAGGATAACGCGAATGAGCTATGGGGTGAGAGTTCACCAAAAGGAAAAAGAAAAAAAAAAAAAAAAAGAAAGAGCAATGGGGCGAGAGTTCTCCATGAGCAATAGAAAGTGATGGGGCGTGAGTTCGCCAAAAAAAAAAAAAAAAAATAGAAAAGAGAAAGTGATGGGGCGAGAGTTCGCTATGAGAAATAGAACAAAGTGATGGGGCGAGAGTTCGCCATGA
>JAEMPF020033265.1:0-11196 GCA_022496165.2 Catalaphyllia jardinei | reverse complement strand
ACAGACGTAAATTCGGACGAGACATTTTTGGTTGTGGAAAAATGCACCGTTGTTTGATGTCCCTGCGTGGCTCAAAGAATATTTAAATAGATTAATAAATTTGTTTTAATTAATAAAGAAGTCTAACTTCTTGCAATCCATATTTTTTCCCCATTGTCAGACTTTTAATTTTACCACAATCTATTTTTCCGTGTATCTTAATTGTTTTCAAATTCACGCGTCAATTTTGCAAGTGCAAAAATAACGTTTCACAATAAAAAGTTTGTGAGTTTATATGATGGTATTAATTTCTCCCGTTTTGTGATTGGTTGGTTAAAAAGCATGCAAACTAAAAATTTGCGACCGAGCTGTGACGTAGTGATTTGCTTAAATTCCTAATCCACCATGTTCTGGACAATTCATGCCAGATGGTAGATTTTTCTACTAACGAAGTCGTTCGATGTTGTGTGAAGACCTGTTGTCCCGCAAAGTGATTTGGTGCTCTTGAAAGAAGAAGATGCTTGAGTTTTGGGGACTCAAAGCCATGGAAAATAAGTTCAAGTCCAATGTAAGCATTGCTTTTGAAAAATATCACTTAAAAGATTTGTTCAGAAAGTCAAAAGAACGTCCAAATGATTCGCCACTTAACTCTCATTTTGGCAAAGAACTTACCACTAAAAATTTTGTCTTGGATTTTTCGGGCTAAGGAAAAAATTAGCGTTTTACTTGAAAATTTATTTTGCCCGTGGTGTTGTTTACATAGCCTTGGAGGAAACTTTTCAAGGGAAGCCATTTTGAATTTTTTGTCCAAACAGTTGCGAGGTGAAACGCTGCGCAAATTTTTTCCAATTTTCCACTCAAAAGTCTTGGTGTATACAGGGAAATTTTTTTTCATACACCGTTTTAATTAATTTGATTGAAAATAACTTCATTAAATAAAGAATACTTGAGATGAATAAAGTTTATTGAAAGACGGTACTTTACTGAGTTTTAATTACAATAAAAATAGCAAATAAAGGAGACTAGATAAATAGTAAACAAATTTCATTGACAATGATTATTCTTTAAATGAGAAATGAACACCAGAAAAAATATATTGGCGCATGCGTATTTTAGGTGCCGTATTTCTAAGTTTTAGAGGGAAAATAAAACTTTAAACGGAGTTAAAGAAGTTGCTCTTTTGGCGATCAGTGTTCATAATTTTATAAAACTACTAAAAAGGCGAATAAAATAAGTAAAAGACGTTAATTAAAAAATAATTTCTGTGAAGACCTTATTTTGTGAACAACTCCGAAATGATTTCTCGATGAAATTCCATGTACAGGAAATAGTCTTTAAATCCCGAGCAAATGATTGCCCAAAAAAACTCGAAGAAAAAATTTGCTAAGTTTGTTTTCTACCTTTGATTAAACTTGTCTTTCACTTGAATAAGAATGTTTCTTGGTGGACAACCAGCACCCTGAAAGAAATTATAAAACGCGTACTGAAGCGCTTTGCAAAACTGAGGCGTATTGTTAGCTTTTACTTTATTTGATTCTGCTTTTGAACAACCCAAACCTAAGCGTGATCCACAGCAAAGATTGTGTAAATCAATCAACTAACCTCATTAGTTGAAGTCATACTGAAGGCGTCTTTCTTTCCTTTCTGCATGTGTTTGTTAGTTCCAGCTTTTTCCAATTCATGCTTGATATTTCCCTGAAGAGAAGTAAGAACCAAGTAAATACATGCTGTATGCTCATGTCCATGCAAGATAATATGCCATATATAATTAAAATCCCCGTTATTGTCACAATCCCACTTGTGTATTCAAAACATATTCCGGTAACAGCTACGCCCCTCCCCTCCCCTCCCCCGCATAATAGTCCGCGGACATGATCTTTTTCGAGAAGTGAACAGTTTTTTGAGAGCGTAGCTCGAAGAAAACTGTGAGCTTCGAGGAACAGATAATGTCCAAGGACAAGTATCCGAGCATATTTTCGCCCCAAATGGAGGCTATCGTGTTTATTATTCTTCAAATCTTTTTTGCAACGTGCACAGTTTTGGAAAATGGGGGATATTCTCGGATATAGACCCTATGTAAACATGGCTGGCATTATATTAATCTTTTGTTCGTATTTAAACTAACTTCGTTTTTGAGACAAAAATTGTAAAGAATTTGTTATCCCGAACGAGGTTAGTGAGGCTATTTTGAATACGAACAAAAGAATAATTTAAAGGCAGCCATTTTTGCATAGGGTCTATTCCCCAGTTTTAGCTGGGGAATATTCGGTTACGTGACGTGTTGAGACCAATTGGGCGCAAGAGAAAATATTTGATAGGTTCTAAGTCCATATCAGCCCTCTCTAATTCAAAGTTTCTTTTTTAACTTTCTGATAAACCTCTTTTATGAACATTGTTCTGCACATGTAGCTAAAATATCTAGTGGATGCGTTGTAATTAGGAGTGCAGATCAAAACGTTCGATAGGGCAGCGTTTTTTAACAACACACTTCACGACGGAGAGATTCCCTTCTCTTTAGGTCTCGTAGGGTATTTTGACAGTTGATGTGCAGTTCATTTCCGAACAAGGTCTGCAATTGCTTAGAAGACCGCCTCGCATCCACCATCGAAAATACGCTCCTTCAGCAAATTTACACGTTACATAAATAATGTTAACTATATCCAGGAAACAGTTTGAGGTCAAAGACACTGCTGGGGAAGCGCAATGACGACGGCAACATGGGGATAAGAGACATTGCCAGTAGTCGTTGATCTTTTGCAGAGGACGGAAAAGAAATCATGCGTGCAAAAATTTATAACGCACGTGCACAGCTATTGTTTTCCTTTTGTTCGTTGGCGTTTTCGTTGCCGTCGTCGTGGTTTACTTTGGCTTTGTTAGGGAGCTTAAGCACGCGCCTTTTTGAAACGCGGACGGCAAGCGGAAGAGATTTCGCGTGCTAGGACCGTATTCTCTCCCAGATTTTTATACTACTAGTCTGTAATGGAGAAAAGATTCTTAGCAATGTAAATATGGTTGTGTGAGAGCAAGTTAAAAGTGAAAACAGCTCACTTCTTGTGATAGCAAGTTTAATCTGAAAATAATGACAGTTTTGCGGCAGCTTGTTCTACACAAAACGGGACAATCGAAGAAGAAACGGTAGTTGGATAGCATTAACACATTCTAGATTTTTTTTTCCGAAACGTGAATAACTGAAATAAGATTGAGAGTTTAATGTCATCTTTCTACATTTTATCGTTAATTTTCACGGTATGGGCTTCCTCATAGCCTCCTTCCCTCTTCTACTGTAAACCCCTCCGCTAAAAAGAACCTGAACGGGAGTAGCTTCGTTTTCTCCTCAGAAGGATTCGCCGTATTTTACGGTTTAGCCTTCATCCGCCCCTTCTACTATATACCCCTCCGCTAAAAAGAGCTCGAACGGAAGAAGGCTCCTTTTCTCCCTGTGGTGTGGAGATTTCATGGTACTTTATTTGAAGAATATCATTTCACAATCAAGCCAGGAATTTTAGGGCATTTTCTCGGGCTCTCAAGAAGTGTAAGTTTGACTTTGGAAAAATTTGCGTGATCGCATCAGTTTTGTCATTCGTGTCTCGACCACGCGTGGGTAACGCGCGAAAAAAATGTAACTACCCATCATTATTTGCGGGAACATTGTTCCGCCATGTTGTCAAGTTTAGTCCGATCATTTCCCGATCGATTAGACGAGGTATATAGTCTCAATTAATTTGGTCTGTCTCGTTGTTGTACACTCAATTTTAGTACGTAAGGGTGGTTTTATATTAATACAATATTTTGTATTTTGGTATAAAGATGAAGTGTGGAACTGGGTTCTTCACGGGCAACTGGAGAGCTGTGTTAGCGTGTGAAGTACAACAGAGTACAAGGTAAGCTTAGGGTCTTAGGGAAATCAATGAAAGCTTAAAGTTGATTTATTTAGGCAGTGGTAATATGCGTCTTCCCTATTTTTGAGTGATTTTGTCTTGTTCGAAGTGATCTACTGAGATTGATCATGAGGTTGGTTCAGGGGGGGGTGAGGCAGTGGTTGAAAGGGGGTGGGTAGTTGTTAGGGGTAGCCTCACTAGGCGATATAAATTTATTAATTGTAGTTATATTGTTGTTCGCAAAAAAAAACAGAAATTGAAGACTTATAGCAATATGACAACTAAAATTATATATGCTTTTAATTTTGTGCAACCAGTAGATGTTGGGGAGGAAATAGGTGAGGAGTTGGAGAAGCCTGTTCACAGAAGCTTGATGCTGCCATTCAAGGGAACCCATCATCCACTAGAGTTTGGTACAACCTTTAAATGAATTGGTCATAGTAATCTTTCTTGGACAATTCTGTCCAAGGGGTAAAGGTGCAATGAGGTTAACCCTATGTTAAGCACCAACTTGTGAGACAAATCCGAGAAGACTTGGGCTCCCCTTATTTTGGGCAAGCTCAAGGTCTAGGTCCACCAACATGTAACATAGATGGAAGAAATTCCCTACATCAGCAAATGTCGGATAATTGAACTTTTCAAATGAATTTTTGAAGTGCATACACGGTAACATCATATTATCCTTTCATGAGTGTTGTTGGCATTAGGTAAGGTCAAATCTTTTCTTTAAACCCATTGACTCCTGTGCTGGCCATGACGAGCATTGACCTTTCACTTTTGAAATTAGCATCATCTGTACTCAAGTTCTGCAGCCCGAAATAATCCTTCCAATGATTTTACCAGATCAGAGTGATCAGTTCAGTGGAGCCTGAAATATTCATGAAAATGCTCAGAAATTTGAGTGAAAAACTCAGTGCAGAATTGCCTGTGACTACACATGGCTACTCCATGGTAGAATTTCCCCATCCCGATGATGGTTTCTCAGAATATTTTGAACTGGAAGCAAGCCCAGTAGAAGGTCAATCACTGCAGTAAAAAAAAAAAACAAGAAAAGGGAAAAAAAAGGAAAGGCACAAACAAAAATTTAAAAATATGAAAAGCCTAATGATACAGGTCACTTTCTTGTTGAAAAATCTGCTCATGCCAGAGCGAAAATGTCGTAAAACATGTTGCTAGTGAAAAGAAAGGTATGCTGCCATGTTGCCAATGCCTTCAACTTCAGGCTGAAAATCTCCAAAATGTCCAAAAAAAGGAATTTTTGGCGTAAAGCTCCAGGAGTCAATGGGCTAAACAAGATTTGAAGTTAAGTGTTTTCAACTTGGAAATCTCACTTGAGGAAAAGATACTGTTTTTTGGCTAAATCTTTCTATTCCTTCTTTTTAACAGGTGAAGACAAATCAAGACAGGACAGGAAGGGGGTTATCATTATTTTTAATTCATGATTTTATTGCAATCCAGTACCAGGTAAACACTTGTGTTTTTATGCAATGATCAAATCCAACTTAACCTGACTCAGATACCTGGTCATCCTCCTGAGGTGGGGTTTACCCTTGGCATTACTCCTAGGATTGTCTTTGGGATTACCCTGTGATTACCCCTGATAGGTAAACTAAAAGTTACAAAGCACACTTACACATGTGGCAGGTTCCACTTTATAACTGTACTTTCCACTTTAAATTTGTATAAATTTATGCAAACTGTTAGGTGATGTGTGTATACCACACATCAACCAATCAGAGCACATCTGTTGTTTAGAATTCTCCTCTGATTGGTTGATATGTGGGACAGCACACATCACCACACAATTTGTATAAGTACAGATTTAAAGTGGAACCTGCCACCTGTGTAAGTGTGCTTTGTAACTTTTAGTTTACCTATCAGGGGTAATCACAGGGTAATCCCAAAGACAATCCTAGGAGTAATGCCAAGGGTAAACCCCACCTCAGGAGGATGACCAGGTATCTGAGTCAGGTTAAGTTGGATTTGATCATTGCATAAAAACACAAGTGTTTACCTGGTACTGGATTGCAATAAAATCATTAATTAAAAATAATGATAACCCCCTTCCTGTCTTGTCTTGATTTGTCTTCACCTGTTAAAAAGAAGGAATAGAAAGATTTAGCCAAAAAACAGTATCTTTTCCTCAAGTGAGATTTCCAAGCTGAAAACACTTAACTTCAAATCTTGTTTAGCCCATTGACTCCTGGAGCTTTACGCCAAAAATTCCTTTTTTTGGACATTTTGAAGATTTTCAGCCTGAAGTTGAAGGCATTGGCAACATGGCAGCATACCTTTCTTTTCACTAGCAACATGTTTTATGACATTTTTGCTCTGGCATGAGCAGATTTTTCAACAAGAAAGTGACCTATATCATTAGGCTTTTCATATTTTTAAATTTTCTTTTGTGCCTTTCCTTTTTTCCCTTTTCTTGTTTTGTTTTTTTTTTTTTACTGCAGTGATTGACCTTCTACTGGGCTTGCTTCCAGTTCAAAATATTCTGAGAAACCATCATCGGGATGGGGAAATTCTACCATGGAGTAGCCATGTGTAGTCACAGGCAATTCTGCACTGAGTTTTTCACTCAAATTTCTGAGCATTTTCATGAATATTTCAGGCTCCACTGAACTGATCACTCTGATCTGGTAAAATCATTGGAAGGATTATTTCGGGCTGCAGAACTTGAGTACAGATGATGCTAATTTCAAAAGTGAAAGGTCAATGCTCGTCATGGCCAGCACAGGAGTCAATGGGTTTAAAGAAAAGATTTGACCTTACCTAATGCCAACAACACTCATGAAAGGATAATATGATGTTACCGTGTATGCACTTCAAAAATTCATTTGAAAAGTTCAATTATCCGACATTTGCTGATGTAGGGAATTTCTTCCATCTATGTTACATGTTGGTGGACCTAGACCTTGAGCTTGCCCAAAATAAGGGGAGCCCAAGTCTTCTCGGATTTGTCTCACAAGTTGGTGCTTAACATAGGGTTAACCTCATTGCACCTTTACCCCTTGGACAGAATTGTCCAAGAAAGATTACTATGACCAATTCATTTAAAGGTTGTACCAAACTCTAGTGGATGATGGGTTCCCTTGAATGGCAGCATCAAGCTTCTGTGAACAGGCTTCTCCAACTCCTCACCTATTTCCTCCCCAACATCTACTGGTTGCACAAAATTAAAAGCATATATAATTTTAGTTGTCATATTGCTATAAGTCTTCAATTTCTGTTTTTTTTTGCGAACAACAATATAACTACAATTAATAAATTTATATCGCCTAGTGAGGCTACCCCTAACAACTACCCACCCCCTTTCAACCACTGCCTCACCCCCCCCTGAACCAACCTCATGATCAATCTCAGTAGATCACTTCGAACAAGACAAAATCACTCAAAAATAGGGAAGACGCATATTACCACTGCCTAAATAAATCAACTTTAAGCTTTCATTGATTTCCCTAAGACCCTAAGCTTACCTTGTACTCTGTTGTACTTCACACGCTAACACAGCTCTCCAGTTGCCCGTGAAGAACCCAGTTCCACACTTCATCTTTATACCAAAATACAAAATATTGTATTAATATAAAACCACCCTTACGTACTAAAATTGAGTGTACAACAACGAGACAGACCAAATTAATTGAGACTATATACCTCGTCTAATCGATCGGGAAATGATCGGACTAAACTTGACAACATGGCGGAACAATGTTCCCGCAAATAATGATGGGTAGTTACATTTTTTTCGCGCGTTACCCACGCGTGGTCGAGACACGAATGACAAAACTGATGCGATCACGCAAATTTTTCCAAAGTCAAACTTACACTTCTTGAGAGCCCGAGAAAATGCCCTAAAATTCCTGGCTTGATTGTGAAATGATATTCTTCAAATAAAGTACCATGAAATCTCCACACCACAGGGAGAAAAGGAGCCTTCTTCCGTTCGAGCTCTTTTTAGCGGAGGGGTATATAGTAGAAGGGGCGGATGAAGGCTAAACCGTAAAATACGGCGAATCCTTCTGAGGAGAAAACGAAGCTACTCCCGTTCAGGTTCTTTTTAGCGGAGGGGTTTACAGTAGAAGAGGGAAGGAGGCTATGAGGAAGCCCATACCGTGAAAATTAACGATAAAATGTAGAAAGATGACATTAAACTCTCAATCTTATTTCAGTTATTCACGTTTCGGAAAAAAAAATCTAGAATGTGTTAATGCTATCCAACTACCGTTTCTTCTTCGATTGTCCCGTTTTGTGTAGAACAAGCTGCCGCAAAACTGTCATTATTTTCAGATTAAACTTGCTATCACAAGAAGTGAGCTGTTTTCACTTTTAACTTGCTCTCACACAACCATATTTACATTGCTAAGAATCTTTTCTCCATTACAGACTAGTAGTATAAAAATCTGGGAGAGAATACGGTCCTAGCACGCGAAATCTCTTCCGCTTGCCGTCCGCGTTTCAAAAAGGCGCGTGCTTAAGCTCCCTAACAAAGCCAAAGTAAACCACGACGACGGCAACGAAAACGCCAACGAACAAAAGGAAAACAATAGCTGTGCACGTGCGTTATAAATTTTTGCACGCATGATTTCTTTTCCGTCCTCTGCAAAAGATCAACGACTACTGGCAATGTCTCTTATCCCCATGTTGCCGTCGTCATTGCGCTTCCCCAGCAGTGTCTTTGACCTCAAACTGTTTCCTGGATATAGTTAACATTATTTATGTAACGTGTAAATTTGCTGAAGGAGCGTATTTTCGATGGTGGATGCGAGGCGGTCTTCTAAGCAATTGCAGACCTTGTTCGGAAATGAACTGCACATCAACTGTCAAAATACCCTACGAGACCTAAAGAGAAGGGAATCTCTCCGTCGTGAAGTGTGTTGTTAAAAAACGCTGCCCTATCGAACGTTTTGATCTGCACTCCTAATTACAACGCATCCACTAGATATTTTAGCTACATGTGCAGAACAATGTTCATAAAAGAGGTTTATCAGAAAGTTAAAAAAGAAACTTTGAATTAGAGAGGGCTGATATGGACTTAGAACCTATCAAATATTTTCTCTTGCGCCCAATTGGTCTCAACACGTCACGTAACCGAATATTCCCCAGCTAAAACTGGGGAATAGACCCTATGCAAAAATGGCTGCCTTTAAATTATTCTTTTGTTCGTATTCAAAATAGCCTCACTAACCTCGTTCGGGATAACAAATTCTTTACAATTTTTGTCTCAAAAACGAAGTTAGTTTAAATACGAACAAAAGATTAATATAATGCCAGCCATGTTTACATAGGGTCTATATCCGAGAATATCCCCCATTTTCCAAAACTGTGCACGTTGCAAAAAAGATTTGAAGAATAATAAACACGATAGCCTCCATTTGGGGCGAAAATATGCTCGGATACTTGTCCTTGGACATTATCTGTTCCTCGAAGCTCACAGTTTTCTTCGAGCTACGCTCTCAAAAAACTGTTCACTTCTCGAAAAAGATCATGTCCGCGGACTATTATGCGGGGGAGGGGAGGGGAGGGGCGTAGCTGTTACCGGAATATGTTTTGAATACACAAGTGGGATTGTGACAATAACGGGGATTTTAATTATATATGGCATATTATCTTGCATGGACATGAGCATACAGCATGTATTTACTTGGTTCTTACTTCTCTTCAGGGAAATATCAAGCATGAATTGGAAAAAGCTGGAACTAACAAACACATGCAGAAAGGAAAGAAAGACGCCTTCAGTATGACTTCAACTAATGAGGTTAGTTGATTGATTTACACAATCTTTGCTGTGGATCACGCTTAGGTTTGGGTTGTTCAAAAGCAGAATCAAATAAAGTAAAAGCTAACAATACGCCTCAGTTTTGCAAAGCGCTTCAGTACGCGTTTTATAATTTCTTTCAGGGTGCTGGTTGTCCACCAAGAAACATTCTTATTCAAGTGAAAGACAAGTTTAATCAAAGGTAGAAAACAAACTTAGCAAATTTTTTCTTCGAGTTTTTTTGGGCAATCATTTGCTCGGGATTTAAAGACTATTTCCTGTACATGGAATTTCATCGAGAAATCATTTCGGAGTTGTTCACAAAATAAGGTCTTCACAGAAATTATTTTTTAATTAACGTCTTTTACTTATTTTATTCGCCTTTTTAGTAGTTTTATAAAATTATGAACACTGATCGCCAAAAGAGCAACTTCTTTAACTCCGTTTAAAGTTTTATTTTCCCTCTAAAACTTAGAAATACGGCACCTAAAATACGCATGCGCCAATATATTTTTTCTGGTGTTCATTTCTCATTTAAAGAATAATCATTGTCAATGAAATTTGTTTACTATTTATCTAGTCTCCTTTATTTGCTATTTTTATTGTAATTAAAACTCAGTAAAGTACCGTCTTTCAATAAACTTTATTCATCTCAAGTATTCTTTATTTAATGAAGTTATTTTCAATCAAATTAATTAAAACGGTGTATGAAAAAAAATTTCCCTGTATACACCAAGACTTTTGAGTGGAAAATTGGAAAAAATTTGCGCAGCGTTTCACCTCGCAACTGTTTGGACAAAAAATTCAAAATGGCTTCCCTTGAAAAGTTTCCTCCAAGGCTATGTAAACAACACCACGGGCAAAATAAATTTTCAAGTAAAACGCTAATTTTTTCCTTAGCCCGAAAAATCCAAGACAAAATTTTTAGTGGTAAGTTCTTTGCCAAAATGAGAGTTAAGTGGCGAATCATTTGGACGTTCTTTTGACTTTCTGAACAAATCTTTTAAGTGATATTTTTCAAAAGCAATGCTTACATTGGACTTGAACTTATTTTCCATGGCTTTGAGTCCCCAAAACTCAAGCATCTTCTTCTTTCAAGAGCACCAAATCACTTTGCGGGACAACAGGTCTTCACACAACATCGAACGACTTCGTTAGTAGAAAAATCTACCATCTGGCATGAATTGTCCAGAACATGGTGGATTAGGAATTTAAGCAAATCACTACGTCACAGCTCGGTCGCAAATTTTTAGTTTGCATGCTTTTTAACCAACCAATCACAAAACGGGAGAAATTAATACCATCATATAAACTCACAAACTTTTTATTGTGAAACGTTATTTTTGCACTTGCAAAATTGACGCGTGAATTTGAAAACAATTAAGATACACGGAAAAATAGATTGTGGTAAAATTAAAAGTCTGACAATGGGGAAAAAATATGGATTGCAAGAAGTTAGACTTCTTTATTAATTAAAACAAATTTATTAATCTATTTAAATATTCTTTGAGCCACGCAGGGACATCAAACAACGGTGCATTTTTCCACAACCAAAAATGTCTCGTCCGAATTTACGTCTGT
>JAEMPF020033264.1:0-11201 GCA_022496165.2 Catalaphyllia jardinei | reverse complement strand
AACTTCGTTTGTCTTCTCGAGTTGCAGTGCCATCTCGATAGCCACGCACGCTCCAAACGAGTAGCCAGCCAAACGGTAAGGGCCCTGGGTAACAATTTCCCGGATGCAATGGATGTAGCTGGCAGAGAGAGACTGGATGGAGTCCCCGGGGGAGGTAACAGTGTATTGCAGACCAAACACAGGACAAGAGAGATTCATGGCAAGGGTGCGCAAAGGTTCCACAGTGCCGTTGATGTTGTGGATCACAAAGAGGGGTTTCTGATGGTTCTTCACGTCATTCAAGTGAACTAACGATCGCATACCTATCTCTGGAAGGTTAATCTCCGGTTTGGCTTCCTCAGAGGTCCTTCCTTTATCTGCTTCCTTATCAGTTTCCTTGGGTGATCCACCACTGGTCAAGTCTCGCATTTTGTTCACTGTCAACAGGCGCACGTCTTTCAGGCATCAAAGTCTCGTTCCAAGGTCTGACGGACCTCAACTCCCATAAGGGAATCCAGACCTGCAGAAAAATTCATATCATTAAGTATTGCAACACCACAGCCAATTAAATAGAGCCCTTTAAAATCCTCGGCCTTATGGAGGTATATCTATGACAGAATTCAATAATGAATTTAACAGATCACAGATGACGTCAAAATGTGGTAAGAACAAAAAAGTGGCACACGAGGCGTAGCCGAGTGTGTCGCTGATGTTCTTACAACATTTTGACGTCTTCTGTAATCTATTACTAGGGAGCTTAAGATACATACAGACGTTAGGGAACTTAAGCAACGACGACAACGACGCCGAGGAGGACGCCAAGAAAAAAAATGAATTTATATTTTACAAGTGAAATTCGCAATTGTCTAGATCTGTTAGTTTCGCCAATGGCTCTAAAGCGTGCCTAAGCTACATATGCAACGACGGTGCTCATTTCCAAATGAAAATTCGAAAAATTGGCCGTCGTCCTCCACGTTCTGTAGACGACGCAGAACTTGTTCATTTCACGTTGTTGTTTTGCAGAGGACGGCAAAGAAATGTACAAAGATTTATAACGCACGCGCAGAGCTATTGTTTTGCTCAATAAACCTCTGGTTTGGTGAAGTTCTCGTTGCCGTCGTCGTCGTGGTTTGCTTAAGCTCCCTGTTTTCGGGGCGACGGCGACGTGAAGAACGATTAAGATTGGGGCGAGATTAATTGCGCATGCGGCCCCGCCGTCGCCCTCACGTCGGCGACGTGAGATCAGTGGGTTTGCCGTCGCGGTGAAAACGTGAGTTGATCTTGTTTGTTTTTATGATATACTGCCAATTTTGTCATGTGTATTCAAGTGATTGTGGGAGGCGCGGTGGCCTCATGGTTAGCGCGCTCGTCTCCGGATCGAGCGGTCCGGGTTCGAGCCCTGGCCGGGGACATTGTGTTGTGTTCTTGGGCAAGGCACTTAACTCTCACATTGCCCCTCTCCACCCAGGTGTATAAATGGGTACCGGCGAATTTAATGCTGGGGGGGTAACCCTGCGATGGACTAGCATCCCATCCAGGGGGGAGTAGAAATTCTCCTAGTCGCTTAATGCTAAGGAAACCGGGATAAGCTCCGGCCTGATGGGCCACTTGGCTCGTATGCAGACTTACCTTACCATTCAAGTGATTGCATTATCACATTTCGCATAAATCATCCCACGACGTCTCGGCCAACTCAAGAGACCTTTTGTTTTCTTTTGTTTTGATTTAAGCTTTTTTTTCTTTTGTTTTGTTTTCTCTTTAGCTCAAAATGACCGAAGGAACATGTACTTCAGTGAAGTCCAAATTGTCGAAGTAAGTTTATGCATTTATGGTGGAATCTAAAAGCCTACAACAAGAACTGGAAGGTCCTTTTTGTCAAACCTAAATTCTGCTCTGCACTCAGCTACACTCATGTGTAATATCCAAGCCAAAGCGACTTTATTCGTCATATGGAAATTGGAGTCAGTTCGACATAAACATTTCGTACAAAAGCAAGAAATCTTTATCGCTAATAAGATTAGCGATACGTAGCCATGCTACGATAAAAAAAGCCTTCTTATTTTTAAAGTGCAACAAATAACTCGACGAAGTCGCAGAGGCCGCCCGTCATCGAAATCTTAACAACAGCAACCTCTGACCCAGTCTACCCAGGTTGTCACGTCGCCGTCGCCCCGAAAATGTCTGTATCTTAAGCTCCCTGCTGAATCAGACGCACGGCAACATGGAATCTATTTGTTTTATATAATAACGAAAAGCCTTTTTTGTTTCAAAATATTTCAACATAACGTAAAAGCCGGCCTTCTGCCCCGCCTTTGCACGAAAGAAAGCCATTTGACGTGATCTATACAAAATGAAGCAGTTTCATTGGTTGCTATGCGTAGCAAAGAATTGTGATTGGTCGAGAAAAATCACGCCACGGTCAAACCTGCCTCGAGCGTCGCTCCTCGTTGAATGAAAACTTACAGCAAAAGCAGAATTGAACTGCGAAATCTACAAATCTTGAAGAAAATGCTGGAAAAATCAAGTCAGTTTTTGTCATCGGAGCAACCCTGTGAGCCGAAAAGCTTGGACGTTGCCTTGAAAATTACAGGAGTTGAAAAAATACCCTCAGAAAACTTGTGGTTGCGGTCAACCCAGAGGCCATTTGATTCGAGTTTTTAATGAAAGGAGCGTAAATGACGGTGGAGATTTTTGTCTTCTGTGGTTGGTGATTCTCAAATCATATGAATGTTGTGCCACGTAGCACTATGAACACAAATGATGTAACAGAATTAACTCTGAAGTGTAAATTTTAGTGCTAATTTAACCCATGAATAACCCATTGGGCGTTAGCCCTAGTAAAGGGAATCAGGGAACCACACGAGGTAAAGAAAAAATCTTTTGACCTCGGTGGGAATCGAACCCACGACCTCCGGAATAGATCTACCGTTACTCTGCCGACTGAGCTACGAGGTCGGATAGAGAAAGTCGGGGTCGATTTAGATGGTGAATCGCGGCGAAAAGAAAGTAAGGGTACATATGAATGTTGTGCCGCGTAGCACTATGAACACAAATGATGTAACAGAGAATTAACTCTGAAGTGTAAATTTTAGTGCTAATTTAACCCATGAATAACCCACTGGGCGTTAGCCCTAGTAAAGGGAATCAGGGAAATCCGGAGGTCGTGGGTTCGATTCCCACCGAGGTCAAAAGATTTTTTCTTTACCTCGTGTGGTTCCCTGATTCCCTTTACTAGGGCTAACGCCCAGTGGGTTATTCATGGGTTAAAATAGCAGTAAAATTTACACTTCAGAGTTAATTCTCGATTCTCAAATCAGCTTGATATAGTGTGGGAGACACATTTTAGCTGCGATACTGTTTTGTTTATTGGGTTTGTTAAATTCGACATAAAACAATGGTTCTCGGCTTACCAAGAGCAAGTTTGTGTGTGGTTTAGTCTCGCTCGACTGCCGACTGAGGCTGCTAAAAAATTATTTTTGTATCATTTTCTAAAAGAAACGGCTTTATCTTTCGCTTTCTGGCTTCTCGAACCTGTTCAATGCCTCGGCAAGACTTTTTTGTACCTCAGTTATCTTTTGTCCAGTCGCGTAAAATATTATCCTAATTCTCAAAACTTTCCGCCATTTTAAAACGGCAGAGAGAAAACTCTGTAATGATGACGTCAATCGTGCATCTGCCCTCTAATAGATCAATCTAACCAATCAAAATGCGAGAATAACTTGGGTTATATAAAATTGAATATCAAATCATCCAAACTGTACATGCATCAGTCCAAAACTGAGCGCGGGCTCGTTTCACGAACATCGGCTGGAAATCGAGCCTAGACAACAACAGGCATCACGCCAACAGGCATCACGCTAAAAGGTATGACACTAAAAGGCATCAGGCTGAAAGGCATCACTCGAAAAGGCATCACGCTAAAAGGCATCAGGCTTATGAAATTATCACGCGAAACGGCAACACGCAGGAAGACATTAGTGAAAAGGCATCACGTAGAAAGACATGACACAAAAAGGCATCAAGCGAAAAGGCATCAAACAGAAAAGCGCCGTTATAAAAATTATATGGAATCCGGGACTTACTCATGTTACTCGTTTCTTGTAAAAAAAAGCCTTCTCAAAATGGTTATTAAGAAAGACATTCCATCTTTGTCCCCTCGCGAGGTCTTAATTCAGTACCTGAAGCGCGCCTTGAGGGAGTTCCTACTTCCTCCTCCAGAGTCAAAACTCATTTCGTAAGAGCTAAAAGAGTTCATCGACGAAACTCGAAAGCGGAAGCATTTATTAGATTTGCGACCTTTTCCTTCAAACTTTTAACCATGGGTACTCTGTATCCACTGCAATTACATATGGTGCGGTTTTGAATGAAATACTATCTTTCAAGTTACTCATTTGAAATGACTAAGAAAGGGCAGAAATTTATCATGCGATACCCAAGCACATCCACACTGTGTTCTATTTATTGGCTTGTTGTAGCCAAACGTATTTAAAATGAACTCACCAAGACCAGCTAGCGTCGTGTCGGGGTTTATCGTGGAAACATCTTTTACTCCAAGAATGTGAGCAACGGCTCCAACCAGGTCGGATCCAGAGCGCTTGTCTCCCTTCGTCGTCTTCTTTGATGCTAGCACATACGAGGACATCACTGGGTAAGCCTGCGGTAAGAATCTATCCAGGACAGCTAAGCAGCTGCTCATGCGCTGTGGTAACGTACCACCAATGACAGTGTCGTTTGAGCCACCCATGGTATCCTGTAACGAACAGACAATCCGTTCATATTTAAGTTTGAAAGGCGAAAGTTGTTGAACTACGCACCAGGTGAAATATGTTTCATGACACAAAAAAATATTGTGCGAGTTGTGTCACAGATCGGATGACAGAATTCCCCCACCCACTCGATCTCATTTTTCCCCTCCCTCTCCTCCTCTCTCGCATTCTGTATAATGAATGTATTAGAATTTCGTACCTGAATTAAACCAACATCTCCAATAGCACCCCACTGTATAGCCAAACCAGGCAGACCGCTTTTCACACGCTCCTCGCAGATCCTCTCCATGGCCGAGTTGGCGAATCCATAATTGGTCTGCCCAGCATTACCACGACCACTGGACACAGATGAAAACACCACGAACCAGTGAAGATCTTTGGCTACATCTTTCTCTCTTGCTAACTGGTCAAGATAAATTGTTCCGTGGTACTTCGGTTTGCTGACAGCCTGGAAAGCTTTGATGGTCTGATTCTCAAACAAGCCATCCTTCAGAACCACCGCCAAATGAAAGATACCTCCCAAGGGACCAAGTTTACGAGCCCTTTTTACGACACAGGTAGCACCCTCTTTCGTGCCCACGTCATCAGTGAGTGACAGGACTTTGACGCCCATTTCCTGCCATACTTTGACACGACGAGCCTGGTAACCAGTGCGGATGCCTGAAACCAAACACGTCCGTCAATAAGTGCAATATCAAGAAAGATTAATGTTTGCAATTTAGCAGCGTTATTCTTCCCTCAGATAAATCTAATAAATATTCCTCTAGTAACGTACTGTAAAATGTATAAAATGTATTTTTTTCATCTTTTCGACAAACACAGGAACCTTAGTACACGCAGGCTTCCTGCACGTGCTAAGAGTTTCTATGAAATCGCTTAGCTCTCTTCTTTTTACTACAGCAGCATCATATCGGGTTTTAGACACGGTACTTTAAACAAAAACAGTGCGCACACCTCTTCGACTTGTAAGAACCAGATTCCGGGCACCTCTCTCTACCAACCAATGGGCAAGTTCTAGTCCAAAGCCGCCCAGGCCACCAGTGACTACATAGCTCTTCAGGGGATCACACATGCTTCGCGCATGTGCTACAAGTTTGACCACTGACTTGGACTCGTCTTCCGGTCTGACCTGTATGACCACTTTGCCAATATGTTTGCCTTGGGCCATGAAACGAAACGCAGGCTCAATTTCATCGCGGTCGAAGACTGTGGTTTTCAGAGGCAGTACTGCTCCTGTTAACGCAACCACAAAAAAATTAAGTTCTACAATCCTAAATAATCTCCCTTAAGGGGCACGAGAAAGAGTACAGAAACGTGATTCTAACTTAACTTAATTACAATCGGTTTATGAAATCTAGTGGTAAAAGTTATTGAACATTTGTTTTTAGTCTAGTCCACAGTGTTGCTTACCGTTTACGTCTGTCTTAGAAATCCTAAAGTGTGATCCGGCGTTCAAATGAACGCCGCTAAGCATAACTTTAAAATGGTACTATTTTTTTCTGCTGTTAAAGGTTGTTTCACCCTTCAGCTCTGAGGATGAAACCACAGTTTGTAACCACTCAAACGAATTCTGTCGAGCGAGGTACTTTCACATGTTTAATGGACCGTACAGGCGATTGTGAATCCTTTTAAGTACGTTAGCTCTCCCTACGTTAATTACACGAGAAAATGGAATAAAGTTTAGAAACGTTTGAGTGCTAATCGTAAGAATAAAGAACACAATAATGGTTTGCATTTACCTGACTTGATTCCATCAGTGAGAAGGTCTGACACTTGAATCCACTCCGGGTTGTCCTCTTCGAAAATGGCATCTAACAAGATTCCATGGAACGACACGTTTTTGAGAAACAAAGCCATTCCCAGCGGAGTATTATTTGACAGATCGTATTTTCCGATTTCCAGGAATCGTCCATGACGAGCCAAGCAACGAAGACTAGCTTGCAACTTCTCCTCAGCGAGAGAGTTGAGTACAACCTGGACTCCACGGCCATTTGTACCATGCATCACCTGAAAATGATTAAGGAATACAAATTACTATGTTTGTTGGAGGTTTGGGGGTGCTGCAATGTGCTAAAGATGCTTGGGAACTTACTCTGCCGAATCAGAAAACGAGATGCTTTTTAGCCAATCAAATCAGAGATAGAAACTAGTCGTGCACTGGCTAACACAACATTTTTCGCACTTTTCACCAATTACGCGTTTTGCTGCAGATTCCGGTTTCTTTACACTGCAAGCTTTGTGAAAAGCTGTTCTTTGTCTGTATCCAGAGTTCTGATTATTTAATATTCATGCTTTCTTTGACTTAGTTTAGTTTAACGACAGTCATAAAAGGTTTGAAAACTTCAGGTAAGTAGCATAGTCTCAAAAAACACAACAACAACAAACAATATCTGGTTTAGACAAAGATTGCACAACTTACCATTTGTTCAAAGGACAAGTTTCGGGAGTTTCCGATATTTTCTGGCTTCAGATCCGGGAAGGCCGCCATCAGATAGTCCCTCTTCTCCTTTGTTCCTACAGTAGTGAACACTTCACAGCCCATCTTGAGACAGATGGAGATGGCAGCCTGGCCAACTCCTCCTGATCCAGAGTGAATGAGGACAGATTCTCCAGGTCTTAGATTTGCGCGGACATTTAGGGCATAGTAAGCTGTGGAGTACACCACTGGAATAGAAGCAGCTTTTAAAAGGGTCCAGTCTTTCGGTACCTATCAATAAAATAAGATAGAATGATTTAAAATTTTCTTCCTCCACTATCAATACGTTGTCAAGCAGACAGGTACTGGCATTAAAGAAAGTGATCATTAAGGAGCTTATCTCGATATCACCACTTCCTCTAATGTACCAGTCAATTCCAAAACCGCCCATCCCCCCCCCGGCAATCCCCGGGCATTTGACTCGCGTTAAGTTCCGTACAGTGGGGAATTTGACCAAAATGAGGCCCGCCCGGTGGGGCATTTGACTTTCGTGTCAAAACATCCGACAGCGGTCGGAAGCAAAAGGATTTCGCAATTCTTTCGCAATTCTTCAGCACGTGAGCCGTGTTCACGGGTCATTGCTCTTGTCGATTCCACGCAGATTTTTCTGTTGTTGTCGTTTTATATAGTTATATCGTGGAATATGCCTTTGTTGAAAGTGTGGAGCGAAGACAAGCTGAACAAGAAATTCGTATTGGCTGAAAATTTTGCGGAACTTGTTTCCGCAGTTGCTTTAACATGCCTGGAGGGTGGGGATTTGACCCTCTTCAAGTTCTAACGGGTGGGGCATTTGACCGTCTAAACTGGCAACATAGCGGGGAATTTGACCAAAATTTTTCAAAAAAGTCAAATGCCCCGGGGTTTGCCCGGGGGGGGGGGCATGGGCGGTTTTGGAATTGACTGGTACATAAGGATAATACAAAATTAATTGGCAATCAGTGAACACAAGTTGCTTTGGACATAGATGACTTAAACATCAACACTTTTTCCCACTTAACGACAAGGGAGGCATATGAAAGAGATTCACGAGTCGATGTTAGATTTTCCTACAAAACCAAGCCACTAACTTTCCAAGTAAACCGCTGATCTGTCATAACCGTGGTCGCCAGAGCCTGTGCAGGCAGCAATCCCATGATCCTCTCGCCCTTCTGATTCCTGCCAGAAAATTCCATGCCCAGAATACAGTCCTGGTGCGCAAGGTCACCTGGGAGAGCATCAGGTGGCAGTTTGCCTGTAGCAAGCATGATGTCACGGAAGTTCAGTGAAGTATAGTTGACTGTACACAACTCCTTAGTTTCATGGGATCCGGGTGCGTATTTCAGGTGAGACGCGATCCAACGCAAAGAGGAGAGATCTCCGCGCGTCAGCACATTTACGTACGCATGCTCGGTTTCTTCATTGGCGCTAGGAGAGTCCTCCATGAGAACATGCCTGAAAACAAAGTCCACGAAAACGGATGAGCAACGTAGGATTACTATATCAACTTTGTTTACTAGTCTCTATCGTCACGCTAGTGACACAACGCTCCACCTCTTTGTGTTGTGTGGCCATATTTAATTTATATCATAATAATTTCACGATTTGTTGCTGTTCATTAATTGCATCATAAACATTAAATGTGTTTTTAGATAATATTGTTAATAACGAAAGAAGTGGTTTGAATTTTGAAAGAACATGGAGTACGTACAACATTTCGCTCACCTGTAGGAGCCAAATTTGCCGTCTTCAAACACATTCATGACCAAGTCTAACTTCTTGAGAGCTGCAAACTGTTCCATTACTTTGCCTTTCATTTCAGGACCAGCAAGGACACAACGAATTTTCTCCCCATCCATCTCTTGTCGAAGACAGTTTGCCATTCCGACTATTCCAGTGGGGGATGACGTGAAAGAACGAAGCCAGATGGGCGACTTGTTGTTGGAGGCAAGGGCAGTTTGAAGCTGTGGTACGAACTCGAAAGAATCATCCACGTCGAAGAAGATTGGCTCTTCCTCGGCATTGTTGGTGAACCTACAGAGAATAAGAGTTGACACAGCGCCAAGCTTTTTCAGCGACACAACAGTGAGTCCAACAGTCTCTAACGCTTTCACCCACTGTTGATCAGTGAAGAAGTACTTTTGCTCTTGTCCGCCAGCGGTAAAGCCGTTCTTTCCAAAACTTGCTGGAGCGGTCTCTAGACTAACTGTAACCTCGTGCAGAAGAAGAAAACCACGCAATCCAAGAGCTGACTTGATGTTCTCGAAAGCACTGGAAAGATCGGAGGTCTGGTGAATCAAATTTGAGGCGATGACCAGATCACTATTGTTCACACCACCAGGAGGTTTTTTAGCAATGTCCCAAGTGCAGACTTCGATGTTATCATCAGAGGCAACTTCGGTGATAGCAGCCACAAGATCTTCAGTCTTGTCTGTCGCTGTATAACTCAACTGAACCAGTGGATGAAGACCTAGCAAAGGCACAGCGCGTGAGAACACCTTCCCTTCTGCAGCACCCACCTCACAGATTTTTAAGCTGGTGCCAGTCTTGTTCTCGATGACGATGTCCAACATGACCTTCAAGAGAGGACCCTCTTGTATGGCATTGAAGGAACCTTCTTTGCTGACGCCCTCCGTACTAGATCCTCTGGGAGTTGGCCCATCAATGTATGGAACAAACGTGTACTTTTCTAGGACGGGAGATTGACCATCTTGTCTCCTGGGAGCCACAGTTGCATGAAGACCTGCCAAACCGAGAATAAAAACGTTAGGTAGCGACTTCTCAAAAGGCAGAATTCCGGGGATGACGTTACAAACTATTATGTTTGAGTAACGGATTATCCCTAAATTATAGCTCGAAATGCGCTTTCCACTTTAAAATAATTTTTGTCACCTCTTCTTACCTTTAAGCTCTACACCACCAGCCACAACCATGTCCATCTTTGGATCGACCTTCACCTCACACGTGCCTTCCTTTGCTTTCTCCAAATGGATGGAGGGATCAATAAGTAATGAGCGTACCCTGGTAGGCAACCTCAAACCACGTCCAGAAAATCTCAAAACAGACAACTGGAGCATTGTATCAAGGAATGACACCCACTCGCCTGTCCATTTAAGCTCACCTTTTGTGCCTAAAATACAAACACTGGCCAAGGTAAGCAATGTATTGGTATGTACCACTGAAGGATTCCTTCAATTTGTATCAAGGACTGCATATTTACTGTATTCATATAAGGAAAGTGCACATCTACTTTAATTTGCAAATATGAGTGCTACTTAGGGCTACAACGTGATTTTAGGTCATCTAGACTACCAAATGAATTACTGATATTCGGTCCCTTAATTACTTTCCATTCATAAAAATCCAAATTAATCGGAAACTACAAACATACCGGAGCTGTTTCCTCCCAGTATTCCTTGGAAAGTAGGTCCATAGTCATAACCACGCAGCCTGAGCTCTTTGTATATACAGTCTGCTGTCAGGTGCACCTCTTCTTCAACCGGGGGAGCACCCTTAAAGTCTTCACTCAGTGCAGGCAACTCCGGCATAAAGATCTTGCCAGACACTGCCAGGCTTTCTCCTTCAGACACATCAAACTTGTTCGAAGCTGGCATGAGATGAACTGTCAGGATGACAGTACCAGTCTTTGGCAGGATGGTAGCCCTGTGGATGGTTACATCCTCAAAGGCCACTGGCGTGTGCTCTAAAAGAAGCCCAGCAGATTTGGCAAGGGTTTTCCATGCCAACACTAAATAACCAGTAGCAGGGAAGAGAACTCGCCCATCAATACAATGCCCTTCAAGGTAATTGTCTGTTGAAGATGGTGATATGTCGATCTCGAAGTTGCATGATGTTGCTGTTCCACCACTGCTGCTAAACTGGAAATCAGCAGATGAAGGGATATCCCATTCCATAGAGTGGTCCCATCCTATGTGTGGAGCAATGGAGGGTGTTGAGATATGCACTGGAAAAGCTGCCTTGGTTGTTGTGATCAGAGTTGGATC